>VXAX01005193.1:588272-873515 GCA_013399835.1 Leptocoma aspasia | reverse complement strand
TTTTATTTTTTTAAAGAAAAAAGGAATACAAGTAAAAAAATCTCTATAAGCACTGCAAAGGTGTTACTAAAAACACATTATATTCAATCAGTAATCATCTGAATATTTCAGAACATTAACTAGGAATGATTTAATACTTAGTTTTGTCTAATGATTGTGCCAGTTTCAGTTCAAAACCGGGTGATTTTAACTGAGGTAACATGAAGGAGTGATGGCTAAATATCAAATTTTCATCAGTCTTGAAGAGCACCATAATTTTACTATGACATGACTTTTTAAAGTTTGATTTTCTCCATCATTATTCTTTCAATTATTTTTAATTTTGAACAGAATATTAAGAAAAGAAAGATCTCCAAATAATATTTCTTAGGGAAGACATGCTTTTTAAAAATCTTAATTATATTTACATATATACATTATAATTAGTTCCACAAGAAAATTTCTAGCACAGGGATAAGAATAAATTACATAAAATAAATTTAAAATTATGGAATTATAGAATGATTTGTCTTGGAAGGAAGCTTAAAGATCTTCTCGTTCCAGCCATGGGCGGGGGCACCTTCCACTAGATCAGGTTGTTCAAAGCCCATTCAACCTGACCTGGAACACTACCAGGGAGCAGACATCCACAGCTTCTCTGAGCAAACTGTTCCAGTGTCTCACCACCTCAACAATAAAAAATTTATTCCTAACATCTAATGTAAACCTACTCCCATTCAGTTTAAAGATACTCCTGTTTGTCCTATCAACACATGCCCTTGTAAAAAGGATCCACTTTACTACTCTCAATTTTGAAATTTTTTGTGTGATAATGATCTAGGTGTTTTAATCCTGATAGGATAAAGCGTCTCCTTACATGCTGTATTGGGTTTGCAGTTGCAAGCTTTGGCAGTGGAGGTGGTGGAAGCTTTCGGGTGGTTTCTGTGAGAAGCTTCTGGAAGCTTCCTCCGTGTATGGCAGAGATCATCCTTGGGCTCTCCAAAGATGGGCAAGCCTCTGGTCAAGGCTTGGCCAATTAGAAATGATGGTAAGTCCTCTGTGATAACATATTTTAGGGAAAAAAAAAAAAAAAAAACCACAAAAGTTTGTGCATACATTAAGAAAAGGGGAAAAAAATTAATCTCTACTTCCCATCAGCCAGCAACGTTCATCCACTTCCCAGGCAGCAGGAGTTCAGCACATGGAGCAGTCACTCCAGAAGGCAAACACTGTAGATAACAAATGCCCCTCCATTCCTCCTCCCTCCCTCAGCTGTACACCTGAGCTGTCACACGGCATGGAATGGCCCTTTGGTTAATTTGGGTCAGCTGGCCTGGCTGTGTCCCCTCCCAGGACCTTTCCCAGCCCAGCCCCCTGATGGGGCCGGGATGTTGGGAGCCAGGTTGCAGGTTTCTAATCATTAAATGACTGTATTGACAATAGAGAGCAGTAAGTAGTCATCTTCATTTATGTTTAGACAGAAAGTCTTTGAGACAGCAGGAGAAATCCAAGCTTTTGGTGAGAAAGCAGCCTAACTTAAAAGTGGCTGGCTGAAAATAAGATACATCAACTCTCTGCTAAATAGCATATTAAATTGTATGTTATTTTGTTCTTAACAATTCTTCACAATTACAACAATTTAATCATAGTAGTTGCTGAATACCTGGCACTTAGAAAATGGCTAATAAGGTAGCAAAAATGTGTCTTTTTGATACCCTCTCTTTTCACTAAGCTCCTTTTCTTTCATCATAATCACATTGCCATCTGTAGAACACATAATTTTGTGTGCTACATTGCATTTCACTGCCCCAAACTGCTCAGAGTATTCAAATACTCTGAAAAACACTGTGTAAAAAGGTAAGTTTTTCTTTTACATGGCAAGTTGTATTTTCATAAGACATACAAAGCCAACATAAAATTTATAGGTTTTGATCAATACCTCTGTGCAATCTTTCTGGCCAACCTTTCATACAGATCTATCTCTGCACAATCAATTCTGTTTAATTTACTTAGACAGCAAATGAATATGACAGTTAAAGACAGAAATGCATTAATTCTCAATATCTATGTATATCTGCTGCTATGTGATGCAATAAGTTATAATGTATTCACAAAGAAACTTTGAGTTTCAGTATCAAAATGACAGAAGGTTTTAATTATAACAAGTTTCAGCATATCCAAGCCTAAGCTGAAGCAAACCCCATTAACACCCCTCTGAATTAGACATATGTGTTTTTTTACATAATTGAAATTGGAGGAAAAAAAAAATAAAACCAGTCCAAACAGAAACTATTTTTTTTCAACCCTTCAAAATCATGGGTAAATCAGGAAAATTATTTGTGCATTTTGCTAATGGTTTCCACAGGTACCCTTAAAACAATATTGGTGCCTGTTGGTCAGCTATATTACTGTTTGCAATGCTCATTAAAATTCTTGGAAATATAGTTAAAGTCAGGTTTGGGTTAATTTGTATAATTCCCGTTTTACAGAAAAGTAAACTGTTTCAAGCTTTTGAAACAGTGAATAAAAGGAAAACACAAATACTTCTTTCAAGATGAAAGTATTTAGTCAACCTATAATGACAGATCTTGTGCTCGACGATGAATTTATTTCTTTCAAAATAAATACATGTTCACTCCTGGAATTTATAGGGAGCTATTTCAAGTTCACTCTTGGAGAGTTTTGGTTGCAATGTAGATAAAATTTTCATAGGTTTTGTTGAAGAAATATCTTTCAAAAAGACAAGCTTATTCTCATGACTTTCTTCTTAAGGCAGATGTTTCTACATGGGTTTTTGTTGTTTGGGTTCTGTCCTAATATTAGAACAGTAAATCTAAAGATGTTTAAAAGAGGTTTTCATTTTCTTGTGTTGGAAGCTGTTTTCAATGGTTCTTTTAAAAGGATCAGTCAGTACAATATAAGATAAAGTGGTTTAATAAAGATTTTATTTTATAGTGCTACTTGTAAGTATCTATTCATTAAAAGGAACCAGATAATATTTCTCAATTGAAAAAGACAAGTGATATAAAAAAATACCTGTGTGACTTCCTACAGACAGTTCTTTATGGATCAGTAATTTCTTCATAACTGTGTTTCTAATGGGCCATCACAGAGGAATATATTTAACTGTTTTACAGTCTAATTAGATGTGGCATTTGTCAAACGTGCCTGATTTATCTCTAAGAACTGCTAAACTACATATCAGGGTACAAGTTGATCAGCTAACAACAAGAAAAGTCCAAACATACTGTATACTGACTGTAGACAAAAACCACAGAGACTTTTAATGTCTGAAAACAAGAGTGTTATTTATAAAAGCACTTTTTTTTTTATTCTTTTGATAAGATAATTCAGACTATTGGCTAAGTTTTATGGTAATACCATTAGCCTACTCTCTGAAAGGAAGAATGCTTCCTCTTGCATGACTTGCTGAGGGCACACAAACAAGTTGTGGGGAAAGAAAAGTGGGAAGCTAAGCTCAACTGTTTTGTAAGAATGAAACTATCAGTGCCATCCCAAAATAATAAGCTTACTATTTGGAATGTCTTTTTATTTTCCATTTTTGATGTAACAAAAAGTATGCAGGAAAGGACTTAGGGATGGAAAAGGCTGGGTTTGTCCTTGGCTGCAGTGAACGTAAGACGGTGGAGTGCAGGATTCTACATGGAGAAAAGCAGGGTGAAAACTAGGATTACAAAGCTGGATTTCAGGAGAACTATTTTTCCTTCTTCAAGGACCTACATGGAGGAATCTCATGGCTTAGAGCTTTAGTGATAAAGCTTATGTTAATATTCAAACTTCACTTCCACTAGGTGCACATTTCTCTGAAGAAAACCCAGGTCTCTGACTACCACTTTCTGCCAACAGACCTTAAGGATGACTGTAACTGACCATTTCCATCTCTTTTTAAATCTTCCAGAGAACTTAGACATTGGCTTCTCTGCTTGTATTACCACACAAAGGTGCCAATTAATGTCATTTGCAATGTGAATTCTCAGTCATTAGAACTGAGACTAAGCCCAGGAACTCATTTCACTCAGGGCACTGAAAATCTGTCAGAGGGTAACAATCTCTGTCACAACTGATCTGATACAGTTGTGAAGCAGTGACCTAGAGGAGTAACGCTCTACCTCGTCACTAGCTATGTGGGCCAGCCAGCCTATTTAATTACTTACTTTTGTGTTTTACCTTTTTGTCTTTGCTCAGGAAGAAGTGCCTTTAGTCTTCAGCAATGCTCAAAGGCAATTGAGATAATTTATTTTTAAATGTAATATTGGGCCTGTGTTAGGGGAAAGAAAGATATGTTACTCATTCTTCTGCCTTATATATATAAATATAAGGCATTGATTTCCGCTTTTATTTTGTGTTTCATTCTGTCACCTTTTTATTTTCCTATTCTCAAGATAGTAGAAATCTTTTCAAGCATCAGAATAAAAACTTTATAGCATCTAAGAGGATGAGACCATTTGACTGGGAGCATTGTGGTTTAGGATTTTGATTTTATCTGAAGGGATACCTTGACGTCTCTATATTCTGGGAGAACAACAAGAATGTGAGTAGTGTGGGTGAAAATCCCTGGGATAAGAGGGCTAATTCTAGTCACAGTGTTTTCAAATAATGAGCTCATTCTTCAGCTATTACCATTGTAGCAAGTCATCTCATTGTGTTTCAGTGCTTCAGCATCTCAGCACACATCCTACCCATTTTAAGCATCTACAAAACTGCTTTGTAGTTGAAAGTCTTCTGATATTGATTAAAAATCTCAAAGACAGAGGGACAGAGAAAGAGGGGAGAGAGAAAGGGGGAGGGGGAAGGGGGAAGAGAAATCTTTAGGAACCAAATCTAACACAAACCCAGTGAAATGCGTAAGGTTTTGAATAGCATAACAGTGATATACCTTGAAATGACTACATTGGAATTGGAGTGAGTTAATCTCTACATAGCAAATATTCCAGAAATTCAAACTGAAGGTTGATTTCAAGGAGGTCAGCTCAGCAAAGGTTGTTTGATACCAATGATATTAATGTAAGATTATAAATGTAATCAGTTATGAAAACAGATATTCCTTCTGTCAGGTCTTTCAATATTTCCTTGTGATCAATTTCTTTTGAGTGCTATTTTTGCAAAGTGAAAAAAACACAACTGAAACTAGGTTGTACTGATAAAACACTAGTTATGTCACCATAATCATGAAGACATCTTCAGAATCTTGTAAAAAACCAGAGGACTATAGCAAAATTACAAGTTGATAATTTGAAACAAAAAGCACAGGATGATTACAAAGTTATAAATGTAAATTAAAAATGTGCAGTTACTAATAAATGCAACTTTAATAGTTGGGTAGGGTCTATTTTAGGGTATCATTTAAATGTATAGAATTGTGGTACAGTTTGTTGCAGATACCTGTTATTAAGAGCATAGGTGGAATAATCTTTAGATTGCTTACATAATAAAAAAACCCCCGAACTAAATGCAGCTATGCCTCTTCAGAACAGCGAATGCAAATGTGATCAGTCTGATATGTTATACTGGTACTAGGCTATGCCTTTGTTCATGTGAAAGGAAAATATACTCGTCTTTCTTGTACTGATATCAGTACCCCGTTTCTGAAGACTCAGTTGTAATTGGCATGACTCATTTGTCACACCCTTAATGCAGGAATATTTTCATCAGCTTTAGGTCATTGTCTTTGACGATGGAGCAAAGAAAACTAGATGAATGGAGCATGGTCAAACCTGTTATTCTGTTTAAGTTTTTTTTCCATATGTAAAAAGTACATGATTATGTATCTCTATGGCTATGAATTTCTCTAATACAAACAGAAATACCTGCATTTGCAACAGAAATACAGAACAGAAAAAACTCATCAAATGTGCCTAACAAGTGTGTTAAACTCATCTGTGGCTTAACAAGTTATTCAATAATAAGTCATCGGCTAATGTGCTGAGTGTACCAATAGAAAATAATGTGACTTTATTTACCAATAAGATTTCTTTTTGTATTTAGTGGTGTTTATTATTTTACATGTAGAGCACACCAAGAAATACAGACAGGTGTTACAACTGATAAGTGGCACTGTATTTAGCAAAATCAATTTTGCAGGTATCTGAGTCCTATCTTATATTTAGACAGTATAATTAACATTTACCATCTCAGAAAGAAAGGAAGTTGTTATAAGCACAAGCATAGTGAAATTTTATTTGTGCTCTTTTTCAAGGCAGTTTAGACAGAAACATGGAGAATGTAAACATATCTATTTTGATTCTGCATAAGATACATATGTCAGTATTTTCAATTGTTTGAGATTTCTTCTGAATTTTATGAGACCTTTGAATGTCAAAGTATGTCTATGAAATTAAAAAAAAAATCTAAACAAAAAAGGAATACACTTTTGACAAGTCTTCCAAATTTGGCTTTCCTACAATTCAACCATCTGTTTGTGCTG
This sequence comes from Leptocoma aspasia, assembly GCA_013399835.1. Lineage (NCBI taxonomy): Eukaryota > Metazoa > Chordata > Aves > Passeriformes > Nectariniidae > Leptocoma > Leptocoma aspasia. Next base: position 867,091 of record VXAX01005193.1, on the reverse strand, counting down.
GACCTGGATTCCTCTGATACTGGCAATGGCCAGTATTGTCTCAGGTGGTGAATGCAAGAGAAGAAATGGTAACACAAGGTAGTAGGATGCTCAATCCAGCTGAGCAAAGCCAAAATGTAGTACATAAAAACAATTACAGTTTACCTTTTATGCACTGAAATTACAGAATGGCATTTTAAATACTTTAGTAACTTACATTTTTAAGGACTTAGTAAAAATTAGTTAAATGTCTTTAGGCTAAAAACAGATAAAAAATAATTTTGCAGCCTGAATTTTGAGTTAGGTAAGAAAAATGTTTATGCCATAAATTTAGGTGCTGAACTTTAGGTCTAACAAAAAGCACAAAAATTTCTCTCGATAGTCAACAGACATACTTCAGAAAAGATGTTTAGAACATATAAATTATGACAAATTCTGCACAGCAATGCAGGTCAAGAACATCTCTCTGTGGTGAAGCTCTGTGTTTTGTTCTACTCAAGACAGAAATGTCTTTGTATAAAATCTTAACTCTGATATGCCATCAGTCAAAACAAACCATGTGCAGAGATGGATGTGGACATTTATTTTTGTATATTCTACAATATAAGTAATGTGCAGAGAAGTTTCAGACCTTTTCAAGCTGTAAAAAAAAGACAGAAAAAAAAAGAAAAATCATGTACAAAGAAAAACAAAATGTAAATATTCACTTCCTTAACCCCACATTAAAGCCAGGGAATAAAGGAAAAAAGATCTAACCAAGGTACAATCTCTTTTCTGTAGACAAACTCTGAAAAAAGCTACCCTGCTTAATGCATAAGTGTTGAAAATAATGCATAATTATGGTTTCCACTCAGTATATTTTGTATAGTTCTCCATTCAGGTTTTCTGAAGAAATGGTCCTATGTATATAACAGATTCCAATACATAGAGCTTTTTAAGGGTAGGGCTTAAGACTCAGTATAATGAACTGAAATGACATTTAATTACTGATGTGTAGCCATTCAGTTCAGCTAATTATGATCCCTGGAGTTTAGTCATCATATGTAATTAACTTTTACTTTCATAAAAGCTTAATGTGCTGAAAAAGCACCGATGGCTGTGAATGTTACACTTCAGGATTTCTGACAGAATTCAAAATTAATTCTAAAAGACAATTTTTCTTACTAAGTGTTAATATAGCCATCTGCTCTAAAATAATATAAATTTGTTTTAATAGGAGCATATCATTATTTGTGGGTTTTTTTATTTCATGGTCACACTAACTGCAGTATAAACAAGTGGGGGAATAATTCAGCTCTGGACAAACAATCATAATCTATTCAAATAAATCTAGCAAAAAGACTGATAAGTAATATTTGAAAGGCCAGCTGAGTTTTCTTTTGGTTTTTGTTTTTCCTTAAAAAAAAAAAAAAGAAAAACAACACTTAAAACCACTGCAATTATCAGAACTTAATTGGATTTTTATTTCTGAAACATCTTAATAGTAATTATGAAACATAAAAATCCATATATATAGCTACTTACCAAAAATAATGATTTTCTAGAAAACAGGTTCACTACTTCATGTGTATTTAGTCAGGCTTGCTGACCCTTACAGAGAAGGGTAAATAGATCAAAGCTCTGAAGAAAAATCAGAGAAGAATTGTATCCAGAATTTTATTCCCATCAATCAGTTGTGCTTAGCAAGACAATCACAACACAATTAAATCCCTATGATACAATAGTGAAGGGACATACCAATTAGCTTTTAGTGAACCGGGGTACAAAAGCACTGTCACAGTTTGGTGAAACTGTTTAATCAGACTAAAATAATCCCTTTGCCAGTAGATCTAGGTTACCTATTAACAGCATGCTGTTATATGCACAAAAAACAGGTTGCTACAGTATAACCCTTGAGAACCCAAAATCTCTTTGTGAGGGTGGTTGCTCATCAATGAAGTTACTTTAACAATGTTGGTTGCAATGGTGCAGCTCAAGCTCAGACAGTGAAGGCAGCAGGCATTTGGTCACTAGCCTGACTCTGAAACCAGCTCAGCTCAGCTTCAGCAAGAGCGAGCCCAGGCCTGCCCTGACACTACATTCTCAGGTCAGGAATACATACCATTGCGTACCAAAAAAGGGCAAAATCATTTTTACTGAGCTACAATGTAGTAGCTGTATTGCCCTGCTCTGTGAGGAATCATAGGGTGACAGAAGAGACTGGTTCTAACCAAAGGAAGAAACATATAAAGAGGATTGTTATAAAAATAATATCATTTTATGAACCTTTTTATAAGCCACAGAACAACTGTTACAAATTCAAGAGAACATGAAGTAAGCCAAAGACCAGGAGGCATTGCCAATGGTAGCATTATGACAGAAATGATAAAAGTTGAAAAGTTTCTGGAATACTCTGATACCCTTTCAGTGACCTAGCAACAGCACAGAAAATCAAGATAATTCAAGAAACCACAGGATAAAAGGGTTAGACAGAAGTTAGATCTCATATACCTGAAAATATTTTCCTCGTGTATTTATACTGTTACAGATTTATCTTAGAAATGAACTTAAATTCTATTAAAAAACCCTAAAATTATGATTGCATCTACAAACAGGAATTTCAACATGAATAAGATTCTGCTATGAATGTCCATGTGAAAACTTCTGAAGAACTGAACCTCACAGCTGTGTGGTAGGATTGATGTTCTTAGCATTAGGCTTAAAACCGGAGTTCTATTTAGCATCTGTTGAATCCTAACATCGATCAGTGATACTCTAAAATGCTATTTTATTTATTATAATTGGATATATGATGTCATCATTTGTGATGTTCACCACATCCCAGTATGACTTAACCTTGTCAACTTGGTGAGCTTTAGTGGACCTATGACATTAAACCTGAGAAAACTCTAAACACGTTCAAACACTGTATTTCATGCAACAGCTGTAAAGAGAGAACTTAATCCAGTCAACTCCAGTATTATTATTACTATTATTATTATTACTAACTATCATTATTATTAACTATCATTATCGTTATTGTTATTTTATAGAAGAGCAAACAAACCAGTGCAAGACTTGGTATTGCGTTCTCATCATATTCCCTTAGTAAAATATACTGGCTTGTTTAATTTCTGCTTTACTAAATGAATTGTTATCTAGTAGGCTTAATAGCTCTCCCTTATGGCAGTATTAGAAATGGAAATAATATTGAGTAATTCTAGAATAATCTCTGGGAAGCAGTACTTTAATATCGTTCTCTGTTACACCAGTCACTACAGTAATAAAACTAATACTGAACTGTATTTATTTTCTCTTTGGCTTAATATCTATCTGTTAAGGCAGTTCCCATATTATATTTATTATCCTTAATGTCTTAGACATTCCACGAATAATTTATGTTCTTAGACTCTTTATAATTTTTCCCTGAGTGCTATTGATTTTTGCAGGGTTTTGTTTTTTATTTTGTGAATGCAAAATTTTATTTTCTGTATTTTCCCTTATATTTACCACATAAATGCCACATATAATTTTTTAATTTCAAGATTAAATCTTAGGTAATTAACAAGACTATGCTTTGAAAAGAGAAAAAAATATAAGGCAAAGTCTATTTGGGACAATTTTCTAAACTTCTACCATTTTCAATGTAAGTATCTTATCTGCCTACCTGCCTGGGCCAGAATTGATCATATTCAGGACATCAGATATGCTTACTATCTTTCTGCACCACATTGCTACTGCTATGCATTGTTTGTGTGTGTGCAGTCTCGTTTACAGGCTTGTCTTCTGTGTCCCCAGAGGTGTCTAAAGCCTTAAATGACAAAATTTGAGGTCACACTTTATTGAACAAATCTCCGTTAATTACTTCCAGCAGACCACTTGAATCAGCAGCCTTCCACAGTCTAATGAGATAAATTGTATTGAAAGGTCCTGCACAAATACAAAGGAGGAAAGTTCAGGATGATTTGTTCAGGATGATTTGTCATCTCTACTAATTAGAAGTGATTGTTTTTCCTAGGTCTCAAATAAAGCCAATATCTTAATACAAAGGTATTCTACTTTAACTAAGGTTTGGGATTAGAAAGAATAGTCTCTATCAGTTTTCACCATAGGATTTTAAATTGAATTTGATGCAAGAACTGCACAGAACTGTTTTATCTCAACTGCCTAACACTGTTAGGCAGCGATTTGAAGTGAATAAGTGAATACTAACAGCAGTACATAAATGATAGAACTTTAAGAATGACAGTATTATGCAAATTACATTGAAACCCCCCCTACATTTTTAATTTGTTGAGTACCATGTTCAAACTACCATGTTCATGCAGTAAAATCTGAGAGAAATGGGGAGGGATACTTTCATTAAGGCATTTGTCTTCTGAAACCACCACTGTGCATAGTGAGGCTCTTCCAAGGAATGGCTGGGCTCTGCTTGCTTATGGTAAGTAGAAAATACACTTTTCTGGTTTTCTCTGCTTCCACACACAGTCTTTGCTTTTCTTTATTTAATTGCCTTTGTCTCAGCCCATGAGTTTTTTAATCTTATTTTCTCTCCTGTCTCTCTGCAGAAAGGGAGTGAGGGAGCATCTTGATGGGCACCTAGCAGTCAGCCACAGTAAATGCTCAACAGAATTCATAAGCACAACCCTCCCTGTTGACCAGCTATTAAACTGATTATATGGATTTTTCTGTATTGGTAATACCATCTGTCCAGTAAGGTTTAAACCTCAAAATGCATGAGCAAAAGTGATCTTTAGAGATCCAAAGGACATTTCACTGAGAGCAAAATTCTTTATTTTGGCAAAACTCCATCCCAGGCAATTATGTCTGGACTGCTTAAGTTCCACCTATAATTTTGACCGGATATAAAATTCTACTTTAATTCTCAAGTGCACAGTTACTGCGCATTAAGGGGCAAACACTTTATTTTATCCAGTGGCAACTGGGATGATAAAGGGACCTACCATAACACAAAACTATATCTTAGTTAATGAATATTAAAATCTTGAAAAAGTTCAAATTAGTGAACTACTTACATCAAAATATTCTCAAAGACCCTGAAGAACATTAACCAAAATCTGGTTTTATGTGGATAACAATTATTTTTCATCTTTTAATCTCTACCGTGCTAAGATGTTGTTCAGGAGTCAGTGAATATTAGTGGTGGGACCCTGACAATGAGGTAGTGCTGCAGAAGGGGCTCTCAGGGTCAGACTGGCTCCAGCTCTGTATAGAAAGCTTGTGAGGGCAGCCTCACTAAGTGAAGATCCAGAGTGCACAGCATCCTCTGGCCTTGAGCACTCACTATAAACACCCTGAAAGGCATCTGCATACACACTGAGTGTGTGGAACAAACAGCAAACTGGTGCTAGGTGTCTCAGAGCAGCATAGGTGTTAGGAAAAGATACTTCTTTCATATCCATTACAATGAGATTTATACATTCTTGGCTTGCAAGCACAGACAGGTGAAAACTTCTTAGTCCTACACTTGCCTGTAGTCTAACTCTGGCCATAGGCAAAGAGAGACTGCCTTACTAGCCAAGAGAAGAGCATGCCAACCCATTGCTTTGTCTTCTCCAAGATTTCACATTGCAGAAGCTGGATGGGTGTCTACTCTGCAAAATAAAGCTTATTGCCTCCATGAGGTATTTCTAAAACAGTAAAAAAGTCTGTGATACTTTGAACTACAGTCCACTACTGGAGCAAAAGAAACACCCAATTTCTTACCTCAGAGTAAAAAACATCTGGAAAAATTACGCATCATCAAAAACCACCACACCTATACATCAACATATATGAATTCCAACTACATTAAAAGAACATATGATTATGTGTTTGCTTTAGAAATCATTCATTTTTCCAACATTTGGTGTATTTGGATTTTATTTATCTTTAGCTCAATTATAGCAAAACCAAGAAGACACAACGATTGTGGCTGAAGATGGGAATATGTTTCCAAGGGTTTTGTCAAATCTTCCTCTTTAAATAAATTCTAGACTGGACTGGGCAAAGTTTGAGCTTTGATCTAAGCTCTGATTCTTTAATCATCCTTATCCTTTTCTGGACTTGAAGGGGCACTGAAGGGATGAGCATAGCGCTAGAAAATATAAAAAGTATATATTTATCTAAATGTATGTAATAGGAAATTTGTGTCGCAATAGGAGAAAAACTGCCAGCAAAACTTTGTCCTGATAAGGTGAGAGGAGACTTCAGACTGCTGAGGGAGCCAACTGTTAATGTTTTCTAGGAATGTGGTTTTTTAGTATTGCTATCAGTGAGTGTTCATCATTTAGAGAGCCATCTCTAAAGAGTGCAGGCGCAGGCAAAAAGATTCTATGATACTTATGTGTCACTTCCAACTTGAGCTATCCTATGATTCTGTAATTAATGAGACTGTTCTCTAGTAGGTAACATGGACTGTTAAACTGTTAAAATACTAATTAACAATAAATTCTTAGTTCCACACAGAAGATGCATTGCCTTTTCCCCATAAGAAAATCTAGATTAAAGCACCATAGACACCTATAGCAACTACAGCTTATCCCTGCCAGTCCTTTCACCTAGACAGACCTCTCTTAAGTAATGTTATTTCAGAAAAAATTTTCAGTTATTACTGTTTTAATTTACTAAAATCAGTCACCTCAACACTGAGTAATCCTCCACTGTTGTTTATCTTAAATTTTCCTGAGATTTATCTTCTTTTCTTGTGTTTAATAGTTACTCTCCCACGTATCAGTTTCCATACCTTCTTTTCAGTTTCAGCAGTGAATTCTATTTTCCCCTGTTCTCCTGTATTGAACAGTCTGTGCACTAGATTACAAATACAGCATTATTTTATACAGGTATAGGTATTTTTAATCATATTGGACTTCCTAGCTCTTAGTCAAAATTACTTTCCCATATTGCATTCATTTATCTTTTTTGCACAGATAAATCTGTATTTGCCTGATTTCCATCGCACCAATGTACCACACGTTGAAAATATCCCAATGTCTTGTTCTGTCTTGCTAATAATAATTTTCTTTTATTGTGTTATTTTACTCTCTGAAGGCTATTTCCCCAATTATTTAAATAGAGTTAGTTCCTCATATTTAGGCCATAGGATAGCATCATGTAAAAATGGGTTTGATAGTATCATTCTCTGAAGCTGATATTTCAAAATCTTGCTCTGACATTAAATGTCATTGGAGCCCCTATTTTTTCTGGTCTTTCAATGATTCTGTATTATTAGTTCTTACTCAAATTTAGTTTTTTTTTCTATTGAGAATTATTTTCATTGCAAGTGCTTCACACCAGGATGTTTTGTGAGACTAATAAGAACCTGTCTCTAAAAAGGAAAAAATATTAACTGAATCAAAATAAAGTTTAAGCTAGAAAAAAGATATGGAAGCCCATTTAACAAGAATATAATGAAAATAATATAATTCTTATGGCATGGAGGTGTCTAGTGCCATTGATAGCAGTCATAGTGTGGCAAGCACAGAATAGCAGATTATAAATTAATGTCACAAATTAGATGGCTTCAAACAAATTAGATGTAGCAAAAATTAATTTGAAATATTTAAAAGACTGCTTGTAGAAGGGATGTAAACCTTTATTTTTGAGGAAATTATGAAAAGTGGGAGAAATTCTAGAAAATTGTATTTGTTGATAAAATAGAAGGAGAGTGACTCATTTTTTCTGTTATCCTCAGAAATATATGAAAAAAATGTGCCCATCCACAGGAAATAAATTCAGCATCAGTCAGTATGAATTAATCAGAAACAAACATATCAATACAATTTAATTTTGTTCTGTGGTAGACTGGCAAGATTGAGAGTTGAGAGTTAGGAAGTATTATGTGCTGTAATCGTGGAAAAGTCTTTGACAAAGTTATACTTGATATCTGTAAGAAAACAGAGAGAAAATGGTAGGATGTACATTCACAAATGTGTGCAAGACTAGTTGGAAAAACATACCATATTGTTATGAAGGGGTCCTTTGCCACCTGAGGATGAGTAAGGTGACATTTTCTGCTTGTCTGTATTGGACAACAGTTACTAATTATTTTCATTAGTCTCAGAAATTAAATAAGTAGTCCTTTTATTTTGCCTCTCTAATTTTATGAGACTGAAAACCACAAAGGATAGGGAAAGGATTAAAAACCATTTTGATAATTTGGAAAGAGTTTAAGAGTTTAAAATATATTCAAATCAATAGATAGACTTTAAGTATTGTAATTAGGTTTTTAAATGTTATCAAGACTTTGACAGATAATCCCTATGAATTTCCCAGGAGCATATTAGATTATGATGGATTGTCAGCTAGTCTTCTGGAATGGAAACAGACTAATATACTTGATTGTCACTAGGAGGTATTACTCATGACACCACTATCAGCCAGATGGTTAAAGGAAGAGGAAAGTATCCATTCTAATCTTGCAAACTTATAAAGACACCTACAATGTTGAAATGAAGTTGCCATGAAAGTATGACTCAGACACGTAACTCATATGAGAGAGAAAATGAGGGGCAGAGAAATGTTTTAATCAAATCAGGAGATCATATTTGAAAGTTCTGAATATTTCAACATTGAAATATTTCCATCAGATTTCTAAAGATTTCCTATTGTTGATTATCCTTTAACCTATGGAGACTAGAGGTGAGCAATCACATTAAGGTGACTTCAAATAGAAGTGTCAAAAGATCAGTAAATTCAACTTTAAAGAGCTTTTAAAGAGAAAGTGTCTGATGGTTTGGAAACAGAAGAAAAATAATTAGGTTTGATGCTAACTTCATCCACAAAATGAAGCAAGGAGAGTTGAGAATAAGGAAGATAACTTGAGTAATACTATGATAAAGGGCAAAAAATTAAAGTAATGATTGTTGATATTTCTTCTAATACCATTCTTACTTCAAAATCTATATGTATTCTTCATTGAGGAAAAGTGAACAAAAACAAGATATAATGTCTTGCAGGTTTAGTGTATTGTGTGCTAGGAGGAAAATTTGTGAGGAAAACAGTTCTTTTCTAAATGTAGATTAGCTTGTTTACAAGTAGTTCTAGAAGAGAGTTCTTATTGTAATTAAAATGAAAATGTTTTCTTCAAATCTTAGTGAAAACTGTGTCCCATTTTTGGCAATCAATTCTGCTTTAAAGAATCAATAATTGGAAAGCAAAGAGGGATTTCATCCTATCTTACTTTGGCCACTTTAAACAGTCACTTGTTTTGTGATTCATTTGCTGAATCAGTTTCCAGTGCTCTTGATGACTCTGTACAATACCTGTAGAGCTGGATGTGAAGCACGATGGAACTTACAGCCAACCCATGTCCTTTGGGAGAGACAGCAAGAATATACAGTACATATAAAAACAATACTACGTGTCTCTGCCTGTGTGATTAAAAACCTGAGGTTGTGGTTTAATCTGATATGAAGACATTTAGATGAATGTGTCTAGACATCAGTACCCAGAGACATGTCTGAGTTCTAAGCTTTGATTCACAGTGAGTAGAAATCTAGTGGAGGGAGTTTAGAGAGCTGTTTAGCTGGGCACCTGGCAGGTGCTGAATCTTTGTCTGGACCCATGGAATGGATTGACCAGTGGTGAGGACTTGAGCATGTGTAGAAAGCTAAATCTGGGAGATTTAAATCCTGAACTCAGCCTGGCCTAATCTGTAATTAAATTTAACTTAGGGAGGTAGGCATGTACTGAGAAACAGTAGCTCTCACAGAAGAGGAAGACATTCTGACAACTAGGTATTTGCAGGAAAAAACCAGCTCAGATGACCGACTTTAAATATACATTGACATCTAAAAGCTTAACTAGCATCATGGCATCACTCTACAAGACTCTAGTATAAAACCAGACAAGAATAACTAGAGTTATTCAGAACAGAGTAAGGGAAGGGAGAGAGATTAATTTTATCTTCACTGTCATGTTGCCAATGACTGTATTGGAGCAGAACTACATTTTGGCTGAAATAGCTCAACTTAGCAAGAAGGTTTGGATAAGGTGTACCAATTTAATAACAACGATTCATACATTAAAAATTCAAGGATGTGATTCCTAGGACTGATCTGTCCTCAGGGAATTCTTGCTATAAACAACACTTCAGCTGTGCCTTCATCCATTTGTAGTCTTAAACCCCGCTGTAATAGCTACACATCTTCTATGTGTAGAAGAAGGATATATCCTGTGAAGGACAGCTTCATATTTTTAAAGAGAAATGTTCTTTCTTTGCTTACACTCCTGGCAGTGAAAGTAGGTGAACTTGCCCTAATCCCGAGGTGATTTCTTCATGGTAGTAAGTCATGGTGATAAGAACATTGGCTTACTCTTATGCAAACAATCTCAACATCTTGAATACTAGTTAAGGACAGTTCACGTCCAGTCAGCTTGGAAGGGGGATATCATTATCAAGATTTGCCTAGAAAAGAAAACCAACTATAACCCTCAGTATGGGAAAGGAACATGATAAGGGACTGCATATTGCTTTTTAATTTGAAACTTTTTATACCAAGGATGTATCTGTGTAAATCTCATCGTTTGGAGACTATTACCACTTTGTCTAGCCCTTCTTTTGCTTCAGAGATGAGCAGCAACCAAGGCAGATGGCTGGACTGAACAAAAATATTTTTGCAAGAAGCTATATTGATTTTTCCTAGCCCAGTACTATACTTCAGGCTCACACCAATGACAGAATTTAACACGGAGCTTAACTGGGCAATATTTAATTCCACAGAGTCTCTGGACATGTGCAAAATCACATTAAACTGGAAGCTTAGAGCTCTAATTTCTAGAAAAGTTTATTTCATTTGGAATGTCAAAACTAATTTTTGGTTGTTTATTTAACACTGATTATTTTTCTGTACTTGTTTTATGCGATCTAAAAGTTTCATCTAAGCTTCACACTTCATCACTCACAGTTTATGCAAGTGAAGACTAATTTTAGTAAACATTTAAAATTATTTATCTGATGTTAGTGAATTTACTTTATAGTTGAATGATGAGGATTTCTAGAATTGTGGGCATCCAGATGACAGCAGCTGTCTGGATGTCATAGAAATAGACAAAAGTTAGCACATTTTTCTAGACACTTGAAAGTATTCTGCAACACTATGTGTTTCCTGCCTCACTATCTACATCCAAGTGGATAATGATAAAACCATTTTCTCTTAAATGCAACTTTTAGAATTAAGAAGTCTTCCTGAAATAATGAATTTTTTTAAAAAAAATCTATGGTAATAGGTAATTTCTACAGAGTTTTATAATAAATTTTGTTTTCTTAAATTTAAAAATAAATTGATGGAATAAATTTGTGTTATTGAAGAGAATACCAAACATTCATTTCCTAGGTTCAATTTCATTCTAAACTAGCAAGCACTTAACACTGTCAGCCCCTTGTGCTTTTAACTGAATAAAGGTCAGATAATCAGACATCTGAAAGGACAGCTCATTTATCATCCTTTGATAAATGTGTCAGTAGCTAATCTTTAGCAGTGGATGATAACACTACACAATGAAAAGTTAATGGATTCAAAGCACTGAATTTACCACAACATGGATGTAATGATGCTGTAGAGCAGAAAGTTCAATTTTATTCCCTATTTTATATGAAATTATATTTTTGTCTGAAAGCATTAATTATCACAATCTAAACATTATACTGATAAATCGTGTTCCACAGAGGACAAGAATGATCTTGATAAGAAATTGTAATTATAGAACTGATTGAAGTTTTATTTCAACAATCTAATGTAGTATTTCTATCCCATCAAGCTAATTGCTGAATCCTCACCAGTTTAAAAATTACTGCTACATGTCTCTTGCTACAAGTTTATATATACCATTTTAGTAGCACATGTTCTCATCTATAGCTCATCTATGATTAATCTAAAATCAAAATTAGTATAATCATCCTAGACCTAAAACTGAGATTGAGAATATGCGTCTGCTTTAGGCCATATCTTGTCAGCCTTTGGTCGTCATTCCTGTGCAGGCATTTGAAATAGTCTAAGGCATCTCAAATGACCAAAAACATACATTCAGACTGTTGTTCATTTATTTTCTCAAAACTTTATGAAACCATTTTTTTTTAATCTAATTTTGTAAGTATCATAAAACATAAGAAAGAATAGTGCTGAAGAAGATGGGTGGTAAAGAAAAATGATACACAGGACTTATTAGATTCTTATATTCCTTGGATTGGTACCAGAAGAAAAATGTCTAACATATAACTTTATATTACTTGATGAACACAGCAGGTCTCTACTTCCCTTTATCTTCTCTATCTCTTTGCAGAAGTTCATGGCAGAATCACGTGAAGACTATTTTTTCTAGAACTCAGATTGTGGCAATTTTGGTTAAAACTCTTGAAGTTTATTGGTCTGCTGTTCAGGCTGGAGAGTCTTCAAGAAAGTATATGGTACTCTCTTAGATTCTGTTGAGACTGAAAAGATTTGGGAAGGTCCCATACAAGACACGGATGATGGAGACAATATCCTATGTTTTGGTGGTTGAAAACACACTGAAAGAAGTCTGGAGAAATTTGTCAAGGTACCTTGCCACCTCACAATCACATTTTTACACAGAAGGGAACAATCTAGAACTAAGTAGTTTATGTTCTTGTTTACAGTATGAATCAAGAAATTTTAGATTTATTACTTTACTTTAAAAAAGCCAAAGAAAATACATGTCTTATTTATTAGTGTATGAATTAGCTTCATTTCCTTAATTCTGAAGAAGATTCAAGTAACTCTATCTGTCTTATAAAGCAGTTTAGTCAGCACAAAGTAGAGAAGAATGTGGCTGAAGTTCATATCTAGTGTTTTAAATATCCTAATAACCACTTTTATCCAGTTGTCAGGTATAACTTTCACTGTAATAGTTCATAAATATATTGTGGAAATCAGAAATATCATTTCCTGGCAGTATAATTTTCAGGTATCGTTGTCATAAGAGAACGTAAAGGAAGTTTATTGCACGTTGTATACCTGTCTTGCAATCTCTCAGTTATGCTATTTGAGTCAAACAGCAGAACAGGAATTTTCTTTAAAACATAATTCAAGAAACATGAAAAAAAAGAGAAAATTTTCTGATTGATCAATATTTTTTCTCTACCAGGTAGCTTAGTTGACACCTTTGGTGTATATAGAAAAGAAGGCTCAAAACCATTTACAGTGAATTCAAAAAGATGAGTGATTAAAAAATATTTTCTTACAGTGCCTTTATTATTTATTATTTAAGTGTCAACATTTCAAACAATTTGCCATGATAGTTATTACTCAAAATAATAAAGTTCTATAATTTTAGAATAAAAATTTACATGAAAATTTGTACCCAGTGTCTGGAGCTACTAATCAAGACCAAGTGGACAACATTGGAGTAGAGAAATAATACAATAAAAGCTAGAAAATAATTTATAATCACATGAATACTCTTCTTCACAAGTCTTTTGAGAGAAAGAAAAAGCTTGCATAATGGATTTTTCTTCTTTCATGAGTATTTTGTAGTTGGACTTAGTTTTTTCTTGCTACCTCGAATATTTCAGTAATTAGACAATTTTCTTATAAATTGTTCTTGGATAATAAGTTAATAATATATTATTCAATTGGTAATAGCTTTGTGTTATAATGAGTGAATATGAATTCTGATTATTACAAGATAATAATATATGAAATGTACAATTTTCTTTTCATTAATTGATGGTAAAAATAGGATTTCTATTATGTTACTCAAAGATTTATCCAAAGGCCATTGAATTTGTGACTTATGCAAAATTAACCAAAGCACTTAAAAATGTTGATGTTAAAAATATTAAAGAATCAAAATACACAACAACAAATAGAAACCACAAAAATTATATTAGTGGAAACATATCTGCTTGCTTCAATGGTTTTACTTCCTATATGGTATTATATGACAGTCTACAAATTTAGTAGTGAGAGTTTGTGTCAGAAAACTCTTGCAAGATGAAGAAAGCTTTTTTAATACTCAGAGGAGAAACAGGAATAACTTTAGTGGCACTGGCTTTAGCACAGTCAAGGCAGTTCAGTAACAACTGCAGACAGAGCATTAAAATTTCGATATTGAATTCTTGGCTAAAAATCATTAGATAGGTTATGTTTTAAGGAGAAATGTTTCCGAAGTGAAATATATTTTCTGTACCTGTTCACTTTAAACAAAGAGACAGAAATTTTAGAAAACATATTTCTAGGTTCCTCCAGACTTCTGGGTATTTCAAAGTTTTATTTCTATTCCACTACACTACAAATTTTACCAAGGTGACAATTTCTCATGAGAAATATGGAGACATATTTAAAAAACTACTGCATCATCCTGACTATGTGCATCACATGAAATCCAAGGAAAGGGTCAAATTCTTTTTTTAGGAGTATAGTCTTAAAACTTTTAAGTATGTGATTATTGCTGACTCACAAACAATTGCTGCAATAGTGTTTTAAGATATAATTCTGCAACATATCCAGAAGAGCTTTACAAGTGATTGGTCAGATCTGAAATGTCCTTCAAAAGGTTTAAGACATTATGCATCCACTCATGTATAATATTCTATCAAGACAAAGTACTTTAAAATCTCAGTCTTTCATGAGATCTGTCTATCACTAGAACTATCAATGATCTCAAACTGCAGGATGAAACAGAAAAAAGAAACAGAAAAGCAGAGTGGTTTAAAATTATACATTGTCTTATATGGGCGGTACCAGGTGCAAACTTCTACTTTTTTTTTTTGTGGATTTTATATCACCATAGGGCTTCAGTGTGACTCAGATCCTAAGGATTTTCATAATCATGATGGTTTACATTCACTGAAGAAAACAGATGTTTTCAAAGTTCTTTTAAGCAAATAGGTCTGGGATTAGATAATAGTAGGAACAGTGGGATAATGTGAAAATTAACAAAGCTGCTCAGAGATGTTTGTGAGAGACTTGGAAAACGTACCATATTTTATGGCTACATTTTTAACAATGAACAAAGTATAAAAAGTACATTTATGTTGTCTTGTTTCAGAAGGATTCTCCCACACATTATTGCTGTTGCTATTGCTATTGTTATTATTAATATTACTACTCCTGCTATTGTTCTGCAGATAATGTAATGTAAGATGAAAAACCCAAGAGATTTGGGTTAAGCAAAATAAGCTCTCAGACCATATTGTCTGTGAAAATAATGTATATCACTTGTGAAGCTATGAAGTGAATAAATTGCAAAGGCATAATTAAAGGAGCTAGCCTCCTAGCCCAAATCCAAATTACTCTCTCCACATCTTCCTTGAAAATTGCTTAAAGGAAAAATAAATAAATTATCTGTGAAGCAAATTTATCTTCAACCCCAGATGTTGCATTACATGTGTGTCTGAAAATGCTTACTGTAGACAGCAATTGGAAAACCAGGGCTTTTTTTTGAACTTTACAGCTTTGTCCCAGATTTCCAACCACAATGTTAAAATTATGTATTCCTGTTATTTAATCTTTCTGCCTTTGGCTATTCTGATTTTCAATAATTTTCCTCTGTTTTCATTTTTTAACTGAATCCCTGCTTTTCTTAGACTATCTTGGATGATTTTCTGTCCCCTTAAATTCTGAGCAATGGAAGTGGCAGTTTAAAGGTTTCCAAGACCTTTCCTGTCTCTTTCAAACTCTAATCTACTTGGCTCTGAATCTCAGAACCATGGAATGGCTGACATTGGGAGGGAACTTTGCAGTTCATGTTGTTCAATCCTCTTGTCAAAGCAATCAGGAGCCAACCAGCTCCCCAGGTACTTATAGGTGCATCCCATCAGGACACATGGATTTATGTATGGATGGTTTTCTTAAGTATTACCTGATCTCATCCTCTTCTACCAAGAATAAGTCTTCCTTACTCCACAATTTCCTTTCATCTTCAGGTCCTTGGATTTGAGGAGAAAAAAAGTTTTGATATAGTGGAATTGAGTGCATCCTCAGAAAGGTATCCAGTAACACCCATCTGAGTGTTTTAGTTGACTCTCTTAAGAGATATCATCCAGAAGCACCTTGACAGGCTTGAGGAGCAGGCTGTGCAAATGCCATGAAGTTAAAGAAAGCCAAGTTCAAGGCCCTGTGTCTGGGTTGGGGCAGTACCCAATATCAATGTGGAATGGGAAAAGAATGGATGGAGAGCAGTCCTATGAGGAAGGACTTCAGTATACCGTTGAATGAAAAGCTGGACATAAGCTGGCAATGTGGGGTTGCTGCCTGAAAGGGCAATCATATCCTGGGCTGAACCAAATACAGCATGGACAGCAGGTTGAGGAAGGTGATTCTGCCCCTCTGCTCTTGTGACACCTCATCTAGAGTAGTGCATACAACTCTGCAGCCCCCAAAATAAGGATGTGAACCTGTTGGAAGGAGTCCAGAGGAAGCCACAAAGACAGTCAGAGGAGTGGAGCACCTCTCCTGTGATGACAGGCTGATAGAGTTTGGGTTGTTCAGCCTGGAGTAAAGAAGGCTCTGGGCAGACCTTACAGCACCTTCCAGTACCTAAATGGGGCCTACAAGAAGGCTGAAAGGAGATTTTTGAAAAGAGCAAGTAGTGACAGGACAAGGGGGGATGAATGGCCTTAAACTGGAAGAGGGCATGTTTAGATTGAATAGTAGGAAGAAATTGTTTACTATGAGGCTGGTGAGACCCTGGCACAGGTTGCCCAGAGAAGCTGTGGATGCCCCATGTCTGGAGGTGCTCAAAGCCAGGTTGGGTGGGGCTTTGAGGAAGTGGGTCTAGTGGAAGATGACCTTGTCCATGGCAGGGGGTTGGAACTCGACAGTCTTTAAGGTTCCTTCCAACCCAACCATTCTATGACTTCGTCATTATTCTCTGATACAAAGGAACTCTACAGACTTCTATATCTCTTGAAAATATTTCTTTATGAAAGGATGTTGCAAGACAAAGTAAGTAGAAAAATTTTGATTCCTCACAGGTGCAAGGCACACAGAACTGAGGTCTCTCCCTTATCACAGGAGAATATCACAGGAATATCACAGGAGTAAGCTGTTGTATGGGAGAAGACAACACTTTCTACCACAATGTTTTTTTCTTGATAGAAGAGTTATGACAGGTATTCTGCCGTTGAGTGTGGGTTTGATGTAGTTTAAGCATGGACTGGCTTGGGTTTGCACAGAAATGCAAAACCAGACAGATGTGTTGGAATTTCCACATAATAACTAGATGAATGCAGGCAGCAATCTTTGGCAGGACTGAAAGCCTAAAACCATACACAGTGTGATCCAGAAGAAGCTTTACTGATGAAGAAGTTTTACTGGTGAAGGTCAGTCTCAATTGGACTTTCAACTGACTAAATAATAGATTTTCATCCCTTACACTCCTAGGCTTTGATGTTCACATGTACTTTATCTTGCATTTTAAAATTCATTAGTACTTTTGTGAATCTAAATCTAAGGAGTTAATCTTTACTGCTTTGCTTTTCTGGGCTGCTAAAGAAGTTTTTAGCTTGGATTTTTTCACGGCTTCTGCTACTGTACCTCCATTAGCAAGGATGAAAGAAGAAAGTTTATACGGTGAGGATATACATCACTCAAAAAGTGATGAATAAACATTTCCACTATAATTTTAAGTCACATTTGATACAGCTGTTAAAGATATGATAATTTCACTTGAGGAGCATTTTTTTTACTTCTGGCTTTGTCAGCTAGTTTTATCACTGTCATAATTTATATGTACTTTAAGCAGGATGTCATTTGTAGCAAAATTACTTACCTCAAACATTTTATCTGTCACTTTTTGCTATGCCCAAATATTCTTCATTTCAGAAAGCTTTTGATATGCATGTGAATGCTCATATAAAACCCTTCTTCTCCTCCAAATATGTGTCTCACACCTTTGCCAAAAAACAGGATAATTGCCATTGTCTATCTCAAGCAAATAATTTTTTTTTGGTCAGGTATTGGGCTATTTAACTATTTAACAAAACTGGAAAATATTTTGTTGAGTATAGAATTCCTTTACAATGTATTTGTGCTTCTAATGTTTAGCAAATAGAATATTTATTTACACTGGGATAAATTTCATAATGTGAGATTCTAATTAAGAACTGAATGTAAAATGGAGTAAATCAGAAACTACAGATATTCCTAATTGTCCATGACTAGATCTACATGGATATACTTAGCTGTTCCTTAGGTTAATAGCACAGACATGCTAGTAATGAATTAATTTAACTCACTAGTTCGTTAGTGATACCCACTAACTTTTGAACTGTCATTTTCAGCATAAGAGACACATTTAAAGAACAGGAAGTCTGAGGCAGCTCTAACGTACTTACTAGTTCCAGGCAACCCAGAATATGCTAATTGCTAGTTGGAAAATGCTAATTGTTACATGTAGTAGAATATGTAACAAAGCCACCCAAGAATTGATCTGCTGGCCTGTGGAAATGTCACTATTTGCAGAATACATAGAAGTTTCACAAAGATAGGTCTTAGTCACCCAGAGGCATTTTGATCAGAAAGAGAACTGCTCTACCTCCTTTTTATTTAACAAAATAGGCACAGAGGTATTTATAACACAGTTGTTGTAGGAAAAATAAACTATTTTCCCCCCATAATTTCTCCTACCATACTCCTATTAATTCCTACATACTATTTGGATTTTTTTTTCTAATACGAACTTTGTAAACCTTTACAGATATACCAATAAATGGCTTTTGCATTAAAAGTAACTGTCTGATCAATAATGAAGATAATGCCAATGGGTATTTAACATTCACAATAGAGTGAGAAGTGGAAAAATTAAGAAAAAAATATTTTACTTAGTTCTCTTAGTTGTAGCCAAAAAGAATTTCAAAGCATACCTTGAGGCTGCCATGAACAAAATCTATCATGTAAGCAGCCACCTGTGAACAGTTTCTACTAAAATTTGGTGGAGGGCATTTATCATTCCTCAATTAAAATGTCAAATCTAATTAGACTTCCCCTCAACACACTGTATCTTATACAGTGGTACAAGGAGAGAAAGGCTTTCCCTTGAATTACTAAAAAGCAAAGGGGTTATCTGTTGAAGCTCCAAGAGAAGCAAGGGAGCCTTTCTGTAGCATTTCCAAATGCAAGGAAGTTAATTCATCAGCTGTTTACAGCCCATAAAATATCTATGGATTTGATATTTTACCTGGATGAAGGACACATTCGTTCTCAGAAGACTCCAGACCAAATTGTTCTATGATTAGGAGAGATGTGTCCAAGATTCACAGGTTGTTTTGATAGTGACTGGCATCGTATATTGGCTGTTTGGCAGAGTGGAGACTTCACTATTCATTTTTGGGTACTTGCTTTTAATCCAGGATGACACATCTTAACAAAGCTAAGCACCAAATGATTAACAGTATGTTCTCTCAAAAAAGGGTTTCAAGCACCTTTGTTTTTTAAATAAGGGCTGTTCAGTCCAGTCTGCAAGTCTGAGTAAGAGAAAACACAGTGGAAAGCAAAATGTTAAATATTATTAATAGTAACCAATTTCAGAGAAACACAGGTATTTAAATAAAAAATCTGAATATTTTATAAAATATTTTGATTATTTTATGAAATATTCAATTTTTAAAGAATAAACTACAAGAAATAAACTATACTATATCAAATAAATAAACATGGTCTTACTGATCTCCTGAAAAACAGCAAGTGTCACGTGCAGACGTGCATAATGCAGCCTAATGATTTGAAGACATGAATCACCATAGGAATAACGCTCTGTAGGCTAGTCAGATTGTATCTGTACATAAATGAAATTATTCACTTTCCTTAACTCAATTTAAAACTCAAACTTTAGCAATAATGCTTTTATTATAATGAACAACCCAGAGTAGTCATAATTATAAGTCCTCTTTTTTTCTCCCTTTTCCCAACTTCCATTCATTCTAAATACAATAATTGGGTAATTGAGTTTGGGTTTTTTGGAGTTTTTTTATTTCCTTGCCATTGTTAGAGATACTATTTTACCTCTGGGGTTTTTTCCAAGATTGACTCTCATTTTATATTTATAAAGTATCGCTAATTGTCAGAGGCCAGTACAGTCTGACTAGGTTCTTTTAAATATTCCAAACAAGGAGGTTTTAATTTTTAATATCAAATTTATTTTCTAGTGAATATTTTATGTTACATGGGACTTTGACTTTGCAGAACAATACAGCAATATAATGAAATCACAAGACAAACAAAATATAACAATTACAATATACAGTTGCATAGTAATATAGATGTGATTCTTATTACAGGTCTCTGTGAGCTCACCATTAGGATGTTGGGTGTTCTCAGTCTCTCCAGAAAGAATATGTAAGTTAAAGCCAGCTCAAGCCCTTTGCTCTCTTCAGACTTAATTTTGTTGTTTTTAAATTTTTTTGAGATCCATATATTCACACCCCCAGACTGGCTGGGGAAGAAAATCCTTTGTATTAGCTATTGTAGGAAAGGCATTTACACAAGTGCTTGACCCAATCGACAGATACAGTCAATCACCTGAAGTAAAGGCCCCTCTCTGGTCCCTTTGCAGCAGCTGTGCTGCTGTAGGTCCATAGGAGAGCAGAGATCCACCCTGGGGCCTGTGGAGGGCCACAGGTCACAGCAGGTGGGGTACTGGAGGGAGCTGCAAGCTCTGGGGACAAAATGCAGATGGTGACAGGAGCTGCAGCCCGCGGCAGATCTCTGCTGTAGCAGTGCATTTCTGGCGGTCTGCACTCCATGACAGGGCCCACACTGGAGCAGCCACTGAAGAACTGCTGCCCATGAGGAGGAGCAGTTCATGAAAGACTGTAAACCTCATGAGGAACCCCATGCTGGAGCAGGGGAAGAAATGTAAGGAAGGTGGAGTGGCAGGCGCAAAGTATTACAAGCTGATGGCAATCCCCTTTCCCCATACCTCACGTGCCACTCAGAGGGAGGAGATAGAAGAATCAGGAAAAAAGGACTTTAGTGTGAAATATCAACAATATGAAATTGAACCTGGGAAGAAAGAGGGAGGGAAAGCATTCTTAGTTTGTCATTTTTTCTTGCCATCTTACTCTATTTCTTGCTGGAAAAAACTTAATTGCTTGTTCTCCAACTTGAGTCTTTGCCCATCTTGGTAATTGCAGAATGATCTCCTCATCTTTATCTCAACTCACAAGCCTTTTCTTCACATTTTCTCCTGCAGTCATTTTGGGGAGGGAGACTGATGGAGTGGCTTGGTGAAAATCTGGTAGCCAACAAATCTTAGCCTACTGCACCTATCTTCTCTGAGCCTTCTTTTATTGATTGGTCACACAAATAAAATGGAGATTGACAACCATTCCATGATATCCCACATAGTTATTTTCTGTAACTAGAAAACTGTTTGGCAGTGACTACTCCTCTTCTGTTAATAGTACAGTTTTTCTAGAAAATGAACATAAAGAGATGCAGCAGGTAGCAAAGTATAAACCTAAAATTCTCTCCTGCTCATAAATATTTTTTCTGTCATGGATGAGACAGAACAAATTGTCAAAAAGGGAAGAACTGAGAAGAACACCTTGTATGTGGCGACACAGAAAAATATTCCTTTACTTTCATCATTTTTGGTAGGTGTTTTGATAGCTCCCAGTCACTAAAAATATTAACAGTATGTCAGAAAGTTAATGTAAACTCTTCACTCATTGTGTACATCAGTTGGAAGCTACAGTGTGCTAATTCAAAAAGCAAGAAAATATATTTGGGAAAATGTAGGAAATGAGCAAAGTATCTAAATTCTGAGCAAAATTATTCTCCATTATTCCTTCCCCTTCACCAAAATTAAGATGCTTTAAAATTAAATTTTCATTTCTGGTAAAGTATGTTCTTTATTTGCAAGTACATCTATTCTGCTGTTAACTGTTTTCAGCTCCTACTTCTATTTACGTTTGCAACTCACATGCTTGGCTGGGTCTTATAAATATCCAATGTACTTCCTTCACATTAAACCAGCTGTGATGCTGCTTAGCAATAAATCTTAGAAATTATTAATTTTCTGGGGGTTACTTCTCTGTGTCATGAATATATTTTATGATTATATTTTATAGGTGTTATCTACTATGGGATTCTCAGGTAATTGCTTGGAAACAACATTAAAGTTTACATTCTTTATAGCTTTCAAGAGATGAAATACTGATTTCCATTACTGAGCACGCATACAACAGACATATGAAAGTATCAGCCAATAATTCAGATAATAACCATAGCAATCATCATGCGCCAAAAGGCATATGAATTATTTTAAAATATAAGCACTTTTAAGACATCTTTGCATAAAAAAAACCCCAGTCATAAAATAGATAGCAAAGTCAGTTCTGTCAAATGCATGCTATTTCAGTCAAATTTATTTGATACTGTGTCAGAGTATGAGACTGTTCCAATATTGGTCACATCTAAATGAGTCTGTGATAATTTCTAAAGTATAAATGGGTGTTAATTGAGGGGTTTTTGCATATGAAATCTACTTGTTTATCACCATATTTCCTTGATTTTTATACTCATGCAAATACCTATATGTAGATTTAAATAGATCCTGATGACTCCCCTTCCACTCAGTCCTCTAAGTTCTAGAAGTTCTTTGATAATTTAGACTCTGATAACAAAATAATGAGCAAATATTTATGCTACCGCCAATGTGCACATCTTGGGTTTAGTGATAAAATTCTTTCATCTAAGGTCATTGTGTTTTGTTTTGTTCTCAAAGATTTTTCCTAAAAATAAAATGAAAAATATTTATGCCCAAACTTCTTTCATGGAAGATTGAAGAATGAGCAACTGTCCACAGCATTAGCCAGCATCATTTAAATCATATCTGCAAAAGACTTTTGGAAACTGTCTGAGGAGTACCAAGAAGCTACCTTAAAATATCATCCCACAAATGATCTATTGTTCTTTTTCTAATAATTCTTCTTGTGTTTATGTAGGTATACACCATATAAGTTTATCTGTATTCCATTAGTTTTCATGCAAGCAACCTCCATTTACATTCTTTGCTTTTAGTTTTTTATTCTTTCACTCGATCTTTTTGTTGTGTGAAGTGGAACTGGGGTGTTGCATAGTACTTATCCTCTACAGCAAAACTTCTGAAAAAAAACCTAACCAAACAACAAGCAACCACTTCCCAGGAAAAGACTATTAGGAAGAGAAATGATTGATCACCCCTCTGGAGAGAAATACAGGGCGGTTTCACAGAGAATCAACTTACCCAGACTAGATTTTTACCAACAAAATGCATTTATCCTTATCCTTATAGAAACGTCTTGGGATCTCTTAATGAACATTAGTTACTAAGGCTCTGATACCAATTTCTAAAGTAATTTCTGTCTCTCAAAAATGTTTGAGAGACATCATGATAAAGCATCTTTGAGAGTCATCTTGATAAAGCATGATACTACTGCTTGCTGGGAAAGCAATTCATTGTGTTTGCAATGTGCAAACAAATCCTTCTGATGGGAAACAAAGAATTGAAGAGTCTCTGCAGAGAAACTCATACTGATTAAAAATCCTATCTTCACTAGCTTTTATAGTCAAACTATATTATATGGATATGTTGCCACATCCTTTAGAAATTCAGATCAAATTAAGACCAGTATGCTACTACATTAAATTTTACAAGAGGCAAGAAAAATGTTGTGCACCTTATTTAAATATGATTTTATTTTACTACATAACCATTTTTATAGCATTTAAAGTAATTAAATATGGTACTAATTACAGAAATTAGGGGTGATAGCATTATTTACTATAAGGTTTCCTTATGTTTACAAGGATAACACCTTTTTCTACCTGTTTGATAACTTAGCCAAAATTAGCTAAACTGTAATCATCTGAACATTCAGCTTCTGAACGCATATGCCTGGTTAAAAAAAAGTAAGAAAAGTAAAAAAATCAAGCACGCAGTGCTGGAATTTTCTCTGAAACAGGCTGATGGAGTATATCTGAGTTTTTATCCATGTTAAAGATGTCTAGAAGCTTCTTTAAAGACCTTTTGCCCTATGCCTTAAATTGTAGAGAAGAAATTTGTCAGGATTTTTTGATTTTTTGCCAAGTTTGTAAAACCCCCACGATTAAGCCAAATTACATCTTTTAAGAAGTTTGCAATGCATACATATTAAATTGGAAAGCAGACTTTTACAGCTCCGTTCCCTAAGTACTCCACCTCAACTGAGCATGCTCTGGCCAGGTCTCAGCAGATATTCTTGCATCAAGGAATCTCTGTGTCAGAATTAGAGGCAGCAGGAAAAAGTTTGTTCCCCTTGAACAACGAGTCAACAAGTCTGTGTCCAGGTTGCAAGAGAAGCTGAGAGAGGAGCTGAAGGTGCCTATTCAAATTCAATCATGATAAAAGATGTTTTTACAGCTAGATGACTAAACAGAGATTAGAAGGAGTTTAGGAGGTTCAGTTTCAAGGAAAACACATAACATAGTATAAATTGAGACTTATTTAAAAAAAAACCAGGATTCTGGTATCTAATTTCAGGAGGGCTGAATTCTGAATATTTTGATTAGAAGTGAAAAGGACAGGCAAATATACATGGATATAATCTAGCAAGAAATTGTGGCAGTGTCTCAGAACTGAGGTGGTCTCTGCAAAATGAAAGGATTAATATGTTGTAAAAGAAGAAGCAAGATTACATGTAGAGCCCATAAACGAAGCTTTTATTAGGAAGCATTTGATCATTAATGGAAAGACACAAGTGAAGGTCAGAAGACAACAAGCAAGGCAATCTGAATGGAAAAACCTTGAGGAGAGGAAGTGGAATTTATTGGGCAAGCTGTTAGCAGGACAGTCTGCAGTATGTAGAAGTTTTATCCAGAAAGGAAAGAGACTAATGATGTGATGAAGTATGTTTTATGTTTAATAGCTTTTGATGACTCGAACCGTGTGCAAATTCCACCATAAGCATAGCAATAGTAAGTAAAATTACTGTTTAAAACCATTTAACTTTGGGACAAAACAGACATAATAGCTGGCAATAATAGCTCTAAGATATTTACATGAATGACAGTAGAAAATATAATCATAATAGTCTTATAAAATAAGTAATTAAATTATGCTAATAGTGTTATATAAATACTAAAAATTGAAAATCATTTTATCATTAAAATATTAGGAGAACAGTGTTATGGGTATAACATACACCCTCAGTGCTGAAACCCTGGGTTCTCCCAATAAGCTTAAGTCAACAAGTCCCCTATCTTGTACTCTAGAGTTCATGTCCTTGATACAGCTGAGCCAGCAGCATCTGCTGAAATCTGAAGGTGACTTGGATGATGTCCTCCACAGCAGCTGACTAGCAGATACTGGTACCTGCAGGGCTGATCCTCTTGACATTGAAAGTTTCCTATCTGTCATTTAAGCTGTCTTTTATCCCATCAAATCATTGGTCCTGTTATTCTGTTTTTTATTTCTCCATTTTCACAGTCTGATTGTTACTTTGCTGAGTTTCTTTCTCAGTCTGGAAATAACTGCTGAGTCCTTGGTCATCATGTCTTCTTCCTGAGAATGATCCTCTGGGGAGTCAGGTCTTCAAAACAAGTCAGAAATTAACATTTCAATGAATCCATATCTGTGCAATATCAAATACATTTGTATTAGCAAATGCCACACCAAGGCTTATCTTGACTTCAGTCATCATTTTTCCCCTGCTATGGTGGCCATGTGCTATGGTGCATTGGATCAGCATTTTCCTGATCATTCGGATCAGCAGTTCCCTTCTTATGCAATAGCAGTTCACTCATGCCTATTTTTCTATCCAGGATTGCCAACTCCATTCCCTTACATAAATTTAAAGCCTTCTTGACATTCTTAAATTTCTTCTTACACGTGCAGTAAGGAACTGGGAACAGTAAGAACAAGAGGAAATACTAATGTGGATTCCAAAAGATAGAAGCATATAATGACTAGTTTAGGAGAATCACAAAATGAGTAAGGTTGGAAGGGTCAGCTGGAGGTCTTTTAGTCCAATCTCCTTGATCAAACAAGGTCTTTTAGAGCATGGATCTTTTAATGACAAAATCTCCTAGCCCATCTTCACGATGACTGTGTGAAACTAGTCTTGTAGCAACAACTGAATTACACTTTAGAAGAGGGAGGAAAACTTCCTGCAACTGTAAAAAAATCCTGTTGCTCATATGACACAAGTCTGTAAGCTGACAATATTAAGGATTGATAAAGAGTTTGTAACAAGGTTACTAAAACTGTATTTTGAAAAATCTGCAAATAAAATATTATGAAAATATTACTTAGAAATGCATTTTGTTAAACTCATGAATTTTGGCTAGGTTTTCTCAGAGACAGCTGGTGCCTCTTTAAAAATAAAAATGAAATGAATTCATGAGTTTTTAGACCAAGCCACTTTCCTATAATTCTTTGTTAGTTTTGCAGGTTTTCAGCATCTCATTTTAGATTGTGTTTTCTTGTTTGTTTGCATTTTCTCAGTGTCGTGGTTTAAGACCAGCTGAAAATTTGACACAAAGTCATAATACTTTGTATTCTCCATTACTGTAAAGTTCAATTTAAGTGGTAACTCATGCACTATCATACTGTATTTTCATGCTCTATTCTTCTCACATACCTGCTTATCAGTGATATGTCCTGTTTTACAGCGAGTCCAGAATTTCTAATGTTGTTGTTCATCAGAAATCATAATTTTTATTCCTTCTGACTAGAATTCATATTGACTCTAAGAACTGCAAACAGCTATGAAGCAATTAATAATGTCCCCCCCTGTTGGGGTAATGAGTGTAGAACAAAAGGCATTTGGGGGTTCAATGATCAATATAATCTCATTCAAAGAGAACTTAAATTCTCTGCCTCAGGGAAAAAGAAGCCCCTCAACATATGTGAAAACTGAATTCCAAATTCAAATGGGATGAAGAGTAGCTTATATCCTAGGGTTTAGAATATCCCACCAAGGAAAACCAGACAGTAATAATTGGAACACTTAGAAACATGTTTACAAGAAATGACTGCATGCATCAAGAGCATATTCTGGTCTTTGATTTTAGAGTCCAGTGGTGGAACTAAATCAAAATGCTTGTACGACGTCCCTACTGAAAATGAACAGATGGCCTTGATCTCTTGTGTATGAATATTTTTTTACACATAAATTTCAGCAGTAAAATTTATCCCCAAAAAAAGAACTGGAGGTGGGGATAGGAGAATGAGGGCAAGAGATGGGATAAAAAGAAAACACTGTGAAACATGAATGGCTCTGGAAGTCTGTGAAATCTTTAGGAGTCTGCTTCTTAGCTGATGGATTGCTTGGCTATAAGTCATCGAAGTTTATTATAGGATCAGGATACTAACCGTAATTTATTGTGAATAATTACTGGAAAATAAACAGACAGTTGAAATAATATCCTATTCTCAGGCACACAGAAAACCACCTTATTGTTGCACATCTTTGCAAAATACAACTAAATTATAACAGGACAAAGGTGTGCAATAAATGTCACAGTTTTTAGCAGTACCAAAGTCAGGCATCATTTCCCCCTATGTTTATACTTTCTACCTCATCCTTTTTTAAATTTCTTTCCTCTCTTTTCAAGTCTTTCATCTTTTTATTATCATATACAAGGAAATTAATTTTCTCTAACTTTCCTCACTACTTTTCCCATTCTTCTTCTTCTACTTCACCTTTCAAAGTTGCTAAGACATTTCTGATAAGACTTCTTGATTTTCTAAATGACTTTCATAGCTATTTTAATGTTCTGTACCAAAAAGATAGCTTGGTGATATTCCTCAGAGATTTTTGCTCACTTCTGCAAACCTACTGAGAACTAGAATTTTAAATATATTGAAAAATTTGTGATGAAGTGACTGTCTGCTCCATCCCCAATAGAGCCATCCCATCAGAGCAGAAAGGTCTGGAAAAGTATGGGCCAAGGTATCTTACACTGAATTAACATCCCAAACTTAGAAGTCATAGTATCACCCTTCCTGCTCCACATGATGAACTTCTGGGTGAACAGCTACAGCCAATCATTAGAATGAAGAAATCTCTTCAGATCATATTTTAAAAGAAAAATTTGAGCTGGAATTGTCTTGAGGAGAAGAAAAGTCCATGAACAGTAAGATTTGACTTGTATTTTTCTCCAAACAAATCATACTTGTTGATCTTTCAGTTAATGCAGTTGATGTGTAATTAAGGAATGTCTTCAGTAATATTAGACTAGTAACCCTATCTCCTTTTATAATTTTGTTAGCATTATATTGCTGAGTTAATCTTCATGTACTCTGTGGATTTGTCTGGTATATAATAGGCATATTATAAATCTATAGTTTCATAGACATTTATGCCAGAAAGGGATACTGGATCATCTAATGTGACCCACTGTGCACTCCAGGCCCAATTATGTGCATTTAACTAAGGCATATCTTTCTCAAAGACATTCAAACTGTGCTACAGCTTTTCAAGAGATGAGGATTTCAGTATTTTTTTATTTTCAAAGGAAAAACACATTCTTCATCGACATATATAAATTATTTGTAATTGGAATATTACTTTTAAGCTACAACACAAAATGTGTTGGATATTATAGCCATACCTCATATCTTTTCCAAAATCCAAAACTCAAACAAGTCTCTTAGTATAATAACTTGAAAAGGGTGGCTACTATAGCAGATAATGAGTAATTCAGTTTGTGTATTCCTCAAAAGAGCACTGTCTTTTTTCCTGAAGATTAAAATAGATTGGTTTTTCTTTTTGGGCAATTTCACTTTGCTTATAAATTGTTATTTGCCGTTTTACCTAAATGTATTTTGCCTATTTTTGGCTTTTCTTTTTGAAAACTTGATGATTTTGAAAAGGTCCACTGGAGCTTTTAGTATGGAACAAATGTTACTACAACAAATCCTTTGTGTATATAAATAGATTTATATAAATATATATGTAATAATTCGTTAACAGCCAATGGGGGAGGGAAACAGAGGAGACTTTCAAAAGCCATTTGAGTATATTTCTCTACAAAATAGAGTAAAAACAACAGAGGTGATGTTTCTTTCCTGGTAATAAGTTGTATTTGAAGGTTTCTATTCCACAAATATATTTCTATTTATACCTTATCAAATATCTGAAAATTATTCGTTGTCTTATCCTTTCTGACTGCAAAAATGCACAGATATTTCTCTAGGTTAATACAAACTTTCTAAGTATATAAAGAAAAAATATTGTAGCTTTTCATGAAAGCAGCTACCCATCTGTACTGCAATTAATGAACCAGAATTGGCATTTTTCTCAGTTCTACATTTTCTACTAATCAGGAATTTGCCCCTGGGAAATACAAATGCATGTGCTGAGTAGACACAAGGCGTAAAACACTGATACAAAACATTTAATAGAAATCTGCATATAATGAAAATAATTCCTGAAAAATTGTTGAACCTCGCTGGCAAATAACCAGCATTGTGCAACAAAGTATGGAGCCCAACTCAATGTCCTAACTTGATTTTGCTTTTTCTTCTTCTTAATATCATTGGATATAAAACAGTTTTTATTATTAATCTCTTTTTGAAACCATATGAAGTTGAGGTCTGATTAAGGACTCTGTTTTTAGAAAAAGAAACATTATTACATTCAAAATAATTTCCATATTAAACATATTTTTTTCTAAAAAATATTGTAGCATCTCTGTTTTTACGAATAAAGAAACTAAGGAATAGACATGTCCCAAATGCAACTGAGTTAATGATGTGATCAGGAGTAAAATGCATCACCCTGTCCCTGTGGAGATATGTCCTCTGTCTAAAAACTATCCTTTTCCCACCTCAGCTGTTCACAGGCAAGAGTGACTACTGGCCATGTTGTGTGCTTCGTTGCTGATGGTCGCAGAAGTGCTAGACGTGGAAAGAACCACAGGAAGGCAGCAGATGGTATTGTCTAGGGATAGAGTTGTAATTTATGCTCTTGCATTTACTACCATACATACATTTAAATAATAAGAAATATAATGAAAGGGCAGTAGTTTCAGTGATGGCTTTTGGCATAATTCTAAGCCTGTGTTCAGAGTTCTTGAATTAATTATCCTGTCAATCAGAGTCTAAAAGAAAAATCTAAAGATCCAGCTGTAATTTTCAACAAAATACTCTCAGAAAAAACTAAATTTAAAAATGTATTATATACTATTAAAAATTCATGCTAGTAAATGAGACTTTAGAACTCAGCATTAGATTGCCCACATTTTTTTATTTATTCTTTTACTTTAAAAAGTTTTCTTATCCTAAATTCTTTATGCCTCAGGCATTCATCTGAAGTCTTGATGCTGTAAGCCTTCAGGCTTACCAACAGTAGCAATGATGATGTTTTATAAATGTCTGTATAGTAGTTTAAGGCTTTCTGCTGACTCATAGTCACAGCTGAGAAATGCTAATGTATCCTGTCACCTCAGCCACTCAGACTCATCTGTCATCTCTGGTGTCTTGGCTTGCCCCATACCTTGAGGTGCCTGTTGCCATTCTGTCTGAAGGACTGCCTGTAGCAAAGGAGGACTTTTGTGAGCACTGACTGTTATGTGAGTTTTCAAACCCAAACAAGACTTTAGGGAGAATTAATATATTTCCCTTAGTTACATGTCTAGTAGCTTATCAGAAGCATTAAGTCCAGAGAATAAAATATCTGCTTAGGATTGCAGCCTACAAAAGCTCTATTTATTTGTTTATTTATTTATCTATTTATTTATTTTAATTATTTTAAAGTCTCGGGTTATGGACAGAAAACTGTACATGCGCTAAAACAAAAACAGTTTCTACCACCATCTACAAACCACAGCACTGTATTTAGCACTTTAACCCAAAATGGTCTAGTATATCAGAATAATAAACCCGCAGCAGAAAAGTTATATTCAAACACCGATTAACTTGAGGTCAACAGGAAATTAATGGAGTAACATCAAAGTAATAATTATTCCACCCTGAAGAATTTTCAATGCACTCATCAGAAGTAATAAGTATTTACACATCGGATACAATAATAATTATCAGATCTGATTTCTATCTGTTTTCATCTCTCTAATTTTTCTTGACTCCTGAACATTTTCTTATCTTGATATTTTAATTCTACTGTACTTAAATTTTATTGGATTTTTCATCTGCTTTGATCTTTACAATTATACCTCAGCTTCTTGTAACTCATAAGAGTCACATGCAATTATGTGCCTAATTCTATTTCAACTATTATGCTTTTTTTCTTAGGAAAAATAATTAGTTTAATTTGTATAATGTAAAGTAAAATATGTTGAAAATATTCCTGAATTTAGGGCTTCAGAAAATTCCTCTCTTTCCCCTAATTTTTTTTCCAGCAAAGTGCTTGATTTACACTTATGGGTAGGAAGAAAGGTTTTATGCTTTCCGCTCACATATAAAATGCTGAAATTAGCAAGATACGAATGATTTCTCATAGAAAAGCCAATTGCTTTTCTCTACTTGCTCTGAGTTAATTTTATGACTTTAGTTTCAATTCTTCTCCCAAATTCCTACACAGTCCTTTCTTAGAAATTACCTAAGCCTATAAGGTTTAAGCTATAGGATTCAATTTTTTGTCTTGTAGATTTCCACCCATTTTTATATACCTAACTCATTCTGTGATATTGTCTGTTTAGAATTGATAGTTTAGAACATTTGGTAAATTGTAATATGTTTCCATTAAAGAGTATGGTACTTTGTGAATTCAGATTTTGGTTCCCTTTTTTTTCTTTCCTTACAAAAGTTCTCATTTTCTCTTTTAGAATTTCTTGACATGAAAATAAAGCATTAAGCTCTTTCAAACTTCTCCAGGGAAAACTTTAGGGTCTACTTGAGCTTAGCCTTGTTATCTGTCAATCACTCAATCAGCCTTTATTTTATGTACAGCACAATGGAGACCGAATCTCAGAGTGCCATGCATAATAGCTGTTAGTTAACAAGAGAAAGCTAATCTCAGCTGATGAATTTTCACCTTTGTTCTACATCTACCTAAAGAGTTCCTAATAACCTCAGGGACTAAGTGTTATTGCTTTAGGGTATATGCTTGAAGTCTTAGTCTCTGTGTTTTTTGCAGCTGTGTCCATAATCGCTCTGGAATAAAATGAACTTGGGTTTAGACTAAAATAATAATAGCATAAATGGCTGAATATTTATGCTATGTAGCATAACAGAGACTAATTATATTTTTATGACTTAACAACTTACTATGGCCACTGGCTAAGCAAACTGTTATAAATAGATCAAAGCTGTGCTACTGAATCAGTATCCATACAGTAAAATTAATTGTAGCTACGGCCCTTGCAACTTACACACAGATGAGGGATGCACCTGAGAGAGGTCACAAACTAAAATATCCTGCTACCTAGATAATTGTTTCATGACAAAACTTGCCCCTGACTCCATGAAAT
Source organism: Leptocoma aspasia (assembly GCA_013399835.1). Classification (NCBI taxonomy): domain Eukaryota; kingdom Metazoa; phylum Chordata; class Aves; order Passeriformes; family Nectariniidae; genus Leptocoma; species Leptocoma aspasia. Next base: position 834,776 of record VXAX01005193.1, on the reverse strand, counting down.
GTCAAGAGACACCTGAGGGAGCCCCTTGAGAACTTTTTATCTGCACTTTTCCGTTAAAAGAAACATTTTGTGTCAAAGTGAATGGTACTAAGTATGCCCTATACGTACAACATTGTTAGTAATAGCAATTATTTCAGAAGGCCCATACCTATTTTTTCTCTATTTTTTCTCTTTTTGATGCTTAACAGAGAATTTTGAGCTCCCTACATAAAGAATTTGACATTTTTTCTGGGTAATGTGGAGGCAGAAGTACAGAAGACAGTCTATACAAAATAGTAAATACCTGGAAAGCTTGAGCATGTGAGAGTTTCAAAAAAAGTATATGGATGTTACCCCTTACTAGAATAAATTAAGCAGCAGGAAATAAAAAAATGACTATAATATAAGCAGACTATATTGATTCTGCTACTAATTGAGCTTCTTTTTCAGTATAAACAAGCATGTAATGTCTATTGTTAGATATAATTGAGTAAATTCTGGTATAGGCTCATTTTCCAAATTATATGTGTTGACATCTGTATTAATAACATCATTATTAACAATTAGGATGAACAGCAGCCATTTTCACAACTCAGATGAAAATATGACAGAATTTTTCTGAATTATTAGTTTCTATTTACTCTAACAGATTTTTGTAGAAATATCCAGATTTTAAGGGTTTGTATGTAAGCAGGCCAGATTTATCTCTGGTACATTCTCTCCAGGGAATGAATCACAGGATCACAAAATGGTTGGGGTTAAAAAGGACCTCTGGAGATTATTTAGTCCAATTCCCCCTGCTAGAGAACATTCACCTAGAGCAGATTGCACAGGATCATTTTCCAAGCAGGTTTTGAATATCTCCAGAGAAGGAATCTCCGCAATATCTCTGGGCCGGCTGTTCCAGTGCTTTGTCACCCTCAAAAGAAATAAGTTTTTCCTTATATTCAGACGGAAATTCCTGGTTGTAAATTTGTACCTGTTGCCCCATGTCCCATTATTAGGCACTACTGGAAAGAGTCTGGTTCCATCCTCTTGACAGCCACCCCGAAGATATTTGTATTTTGATACATTTGTAAGTTCCCCTCTCAGTCGTCTCTTCTCCAAGCAAAACAGTTCCAGCTCCCTCAGCCTTTCCTCTTAATAGAGATGATCCAATTCCCTGATCATCCTGATAACCCTTTGCTGGACCCTCTCCAGTAGTTTTTTGTCTTGCATTGGGGAGCCTAGAACTGGACACAGCACTCCAGGTGTGGCCTTTCCAGGGCAGGCTACAGGGGCAGAATCTGCTCCCTTGATCTGATGGCCACACTCCTCCCAATGCAGCAACAGCTGCTTTCCAGCAGGTCAGGCCCTTGTCTCTACTTGTGCATGAGGTTATTCCTCCATGGGTGCAGGACCCTACACTTGCCCTCACTGAACTTCCTTAAGTCCTTCTCCACCCAAGTCTCCATCCTGTCCAGGTCTGGCTGAATGGCAGCACAGCCTTCAGGAGTATCAGCCCCTCCTCCAAGTTTTCTACCTTCAGCAAACTTGTCAAGCATGCAAGGGTCTTGTACTGACTCTGGGATACACCACTGGCTACAGGCCTCTAATTAGACTGCACTGATGACTGCAACCCTCTGAGCTCTGACATTTTTCCTGCTCTTGATCCACCTCACTGTCCACTCATCTAACCCTGATCTTACGTGTGAGGATCTTATGAGAGAAAGTATCAAAAGCCTTGCTGAAGACAACATCCAGTGCTCTCCCCTCATCTACCCAGCCAATCACGTCAGCACAGAAGGGCTCCAAATTGGTCAAGCATGATTTCTAACTTAGGAATCCATGCTGGCTACCCTGAGAGCATACTTTTTTGTCCATGTGTGTAGAATGAACATCCATAATGAGATGTTCCATCACCTTTCCAGGGACTGTAGTTCCCTGGGTCCCTCTGTTCACCCTTTTTGAAGACTTGGAGTGACATTGTCATTCCTCCAGTCTTGAGGCATCTCATCTGCTCTCCATGACTTCTCAAAGATGACAGACAGTGCCTTAATAATAACATCAGTCAACTCCTTCAACCGGTATTTCCTCTGTAAGCTTAGGGTAAAATTAGAGGGAGCAAGGTAAAAGTGTATTATCTTTATATTTTAAGTTTTGGTTTTGGTTTTTTTTTTTTTTTTTTTTTTTTTTTTTTTTTTTTTTGTGGAAAACCTCCAATTTAACAGTATACTTCAGGAAAAGAAAACCCTGAAAATGTTTCCTCAAATATTTCAAGTAACAGATTAAAACTTAAAAAAAATTTGGACTGTTCAGAGGAAACCAGAATGGAACAGCACAAAGAAGGTTTTTGTCTCAAAAGAGAACTGCAGTATATAGATAAAGCTGTAGTGGTAATTTGACCTTCAAACGCTGAATGGGAAGGTTTTTGAGATAGAAGTTACATCACTGAAGTAGCGGAACCTGTGCTCATGACTGAAAGATAAGAAAAAGCTAGTAATTCTAGTCAGGGCAGCAATATGGTGTAAAAGACCTATCTAGAAGTAAGCATACTTTAGAAGATATTTTTATCTCCATATTTGCAGATTTTCTCCCCTATGGCAAAATGTTAGTATATATTTACTACAGCAATTTGCTGTGAAATTTAATAAACTTCACTGGGAACTAAATTTGTTTAAAAGTAGTAGGTTTTCATATTCAAACCTCAGAAAGAATCAGTATGTCAGTCCAAATAAATCTCAATCCTTTTTTAAAAGCTGCCTAACACATGTCAATTAATAAGCAGAGAGCTTATGATAATTGGCAGTTAACACTCTACTATGAATAATGTTGTTTGCTGTTAATGGAATGTAATGGATTGTAATTCTGTACTTTAATATTACATGCCAAAGCATGCCTCTCTCACCTCCCTTTCTGTCTTCGCAACAAATTACATAATATTTGACAATGATAAGTAGACAAAGGATTATACTTAACACATTTAATATGGAGTATTAAATACACTGAATGTAGCCACTAGATAAATGATATTTATGCAGGCATTCCTGTTACTCCTAATATGAAAGTGCCAAATTTTTTTTGTTTTCCACCTGCCGTTGTTAAAACCCACTAAATCCAACAGGTGGTCAGTCACAAGTGGTGTTCCCCAGGACTCAATTTTAAGGCCATCTTTGTCAATGATCTGGATGAGGGGATTGAGTATACTCTCAGTTTGCAGAGGACACCAAGTTGGGTGGGAGTATTGATCTGCTGGAGGTAGGAAGGCTCTGTAGAGGGATCTGGGATCGATGGGCTGAGGACAACTGTGTGAGGTTCAACAAGGCCAAGTGCTGCACTTCTGTCTCAACAACCACCTGCAGCACTACAGGCTGGGTGACACTGTTGGAAAACTGCCTGGTGGAAAAGAACCTGGGAGTGATGCTCAACAGCTGGATAAAAATGATCCAGCAGTGTGCCCAGGTGGCCAAGAAGGCCACCTGGCATTATGGCTTTTTTTCAGCAATAGTGTGGCAGCAGTACCAGGGAAGTGACTGTCCTCCTGTACTTGACACTGCTGAGGTCACACATCAAGTTCTTTGTCCAGTTCTGGGCCTCTCACTTTTGAGAAAGTAATTGAGGTGCTGGAGCTTGTCCAGAGAAGGGCAACAGAGCTGAGAAGTTTCTAGAGTGTAAGTCATATGAGACGTGTCAGAGGGAGCTGGTTGTTAACTTGGAGAAGAGTAGGCTCAGGGGACACCCACCAGAACTACCTGAAAGGTCAGCCCATTCCTCCAAATAATAAGAAACAGGACAAGAGGAAATGGTCACAAGTTGCATCAGGGGAGGTTTAGCTTGGATACTAAAAAAAAATTTAGGGGAAAAGATTGTCAAGGATTGGAAGAGGCTGTCCAGGGAACTGGTGGAATCATCATCCCTGGAGATGTGTAGATGTGGACCTAGGGACAAGTGGTGGACTTGACAGTGTTAGGTTAATGATTGGATTTGATGGTCTTAAAGGTCTTTTCCAATCTAAACACTTCTATGATTCTTTTCAGGTGTAAGTAAACAGTAAACACAAATCTTGAAAGCAGTGGGATTGAGACTAAGTGATCTTTGCTAATAATTGCTATTTCTTGTGTGACAGTTCAGGAGAAACAAACTTGCTCATATGAATCTGAATGTGATCCTTAAGTGAGGTGAGTGAGTAGTAAATTAACACAAGAGCCTGCTGAGGAATTGTTTCTGTCATTTTCTGCTGGGAATTAACTTAGGTCAGTTCTCTATCAGGGATAAAAATACAGAAAGATAAAGAAGGGATGCTTACACTCTTCGTACTATAGACATACACCACATTTGGACAGAGCAGTAGCAGTGTTTCTTTTCAAACCAGTGCTAACTACAGTTTGAATCAATCTCTTTGCCATTGCTAGCAGTAAACTGTAAAATATGTTTGCTTGTTTGACTTCACAGCAGTGAATGAATTGGCTTCCTAGTATTTTTTTTTTATTCCTGTTTACTTAAGTGTCTCTCTCTCTCTCTCTCTCTCTATCTATCTATCTATCATTTTAAAGCCTTACTGTCATGCACTACTAATCTAGTTGCAGAAGTGTATGAAAATATCTAGTAGCTAAAAAGAAATCAATCTACATTTCTGCAGAAAATTTGTATGAATTATAAAACAAGAAAAAAACACCAAGATACTGAAATGGGAGTATATATTACCCTGTTTACAAAACCAGTGCAATGAAAACTTCCTCTTCCCCAAATAATTTCTTCCATTGATTTCATTAGAAATAATAATTATTGATAAGTAAGTCTTATTAGAACCAAGAGGAAAGGAAAAGGTATGAAGTGTATTCACTGAATCTTAATGTCACAAGAAATAACAATGTCTACAATGATGCAACCAGGCTGGTAAGGTTATAGTCAGTTTCTTCATCAAACAGAATTCCCATTTCTGAAGATGTCCGTTTAATTATTCAACAGCATAGAGCAGATATATTTGATATATTATTGTTTGAATCACTTGTGATTCTTTTCAAGCTTCTTTTGAAACTCTTGACCACCCACCCACCTCCAACAACAGATAATAGAAGTATTACCTTAAGAAAATTTCAGATTATTAATAATATTAGAAGTGTCTATCAAAGGAATAAATACTTTTCTTCCTACCAAACTTTCTAATAGCTGCATTACCATAGCTCTTAGTATGGTGATGTAAGCTTCTTATACGGTTTATTAGTAGGGGAGCACCTGTATTTAACTAACCTTATCTACTCCTAGACATCTAGAAGCAAAAAAAAAAAAACCTATCACCAAATTATCTGAATATTGTCTCTATTCTGGAAAGGATATTTATGCTGTGGAAATTGCAGAAGACATCCCTCTGTAATGGCAAATTTAGAAAACCTTTTAAAGAATTAGAAAGAGATTATTGTTACAGCTAGCTTCATCTGTTGAGGTCCTGGTGCCAACAAACTGATAAAACTGTCAGAAAATGGAGCACTCTTACCTTTTATCCCTTATGTTGAAAATTAAACCCTGTATTACACTGACATGTAAATTCCCAGATTTGTATGTTGATATTTGCATGGTACATACTTACACTCATATGGACTGGATAAATAAAACTAAAGAACACTGGAAACACTATATAATCCTCTTGACACTTTGAATTTTGGTTTGATTGAGTAATTTGGTTTTATTATAACAGAAACAAAGAAGGAAATCAAACAAAACCCAACAAAAAACAAGAACAAAACCAACCAAGGAAGCAAAACCCACAAGCAGATAATGGCTTCCACTTAGTCATTCTGGGGTTGTCTAAATTCAGACCTGTTGGAAAAACTTTATGGATTCAGGCCAAGTGTACACACTAGCTACTATTCGAGTATCTGCCTGAGCTGACCTAAAAATTCAACTACTTAAAAATAACAATGTTCATTTAGCGTAAAGGAATCTGATCCTTGGAGATACTACTTACGATGTTATCTGGTATTGAAATTTTTATAATTCTGAGTTAAATTAAGACTTGCCAATGAAATGTAAAGGGGAGAGAGTCACTCATTGTTTCCTCAGTACAGGAAAAGCAAGAGTGCTTAACAGCACACTGTGCATTTTTTGCACAGATCAAGACTGTACCTTTAAAGTGAGTGATGCCAGTGACTGAAATTGTTTGCATCACAGAGCAGTTTCTTGGAATGTATACACTGGTTCCTTTCAGATGTAATCAAATCACCAGATAAAGCTGGTAAAAGCACCTTTTATTCTCCAGTCAGTAATTGTAGGGTTTGTTTGGTTGATTGGTTGTTTTAGTTTTCATTTGGCTTTTTTTGTTTGGTTTGGTTTGGTATGGTTTGGTCTTATTGTTGCTTGTTTGTTTCTTTTGGGGCTTTTCCATTATTTTTAATGTACAATCACAGAACCAGACTAGGGATAATTTGAAGTAAAAAATTGAAATAAAACAAATACACTATGAGGATAAAAGGTCCTCAATATGAACTGCTTTCCTGTGCAGATTCACTCACTCTGCTATAAATTTATACAGGGGTAGGGAATTGCATTTGTAAGTCAGAGATCCCACATGTTCCTAAGTATATAGAAATGATCTAGGTGGTACATCCTGGTTAGCAGGATTGTCCACCACATTTCATATTCCTGTAGTATGATGCAATGGTGGAGTTCCTTTTGCATTATGAAGTGTGTTTGTAATTCTGTTTCTTAAAATCTGTGTGCTCAATGAAATTATCATGGTTTGATTCCTCTTCATGGTTACTCTTACATTCCCTCATGCTTTTACACCACAGTAGAATGAAAGCCTTCAACAGCACACAGCCAGCATTGGTGTGTGTCATTTATGTGATTATCATGACTTCGGGGGAGAGATGTCATATCCTTACATTTCCACTTTCTAACCATCCCTCTCTCCCTTTATTTTCCAGAGTGCTGTACATAAGTTCAAATTTAATAAATTCTCTAATGTAAACATGACCCAATAACCTATTGCATTGAATGCAACAGAAAATAATGTGTGGTGTTTTACTGCATAGCACAGGTGAATTAAAACTGAATTGAAAATTGTGTGTGCATCCACGCATGTCTATGTATTTAAGTAATGAATTAGAATAAGGGTAAAAACAAAGATCTCAGAGATTATTTACTATTTTTAATATTGAATATCTTCTTATTTAATTATTAATGCAGTTGATTTTTTCCACTTGCTTGAAAAAAAAAAAGAGAACCACTTCACAGCTTATCAGAAAGCCACATGTAAAACCCAAATTTGATATTTTATAATAAATATTTGCTTTATTGAAGTCAGTGGAAGAATTCCAATTTAATTTTCAGAATTTCTCATAAGAATAAATATCTTTAATTACAGGATACAAAATCCCATTTTGAAAACACCTAAGGTTAAAATTAATTCTTTTTTACTCCATGAATGTTGTTGTAAATTTTCACTGTTTAATCTTTTGTTTATCCTTTGCTTGACATAAGAATATGAAGCTCTGTTATGAAAAATACACTAATATGTAAATGAATCAATCCATTTCTTTCTAATCAACCTTTTCATTATAGTCAAATTAGGATCAGTTAATGAATAAATCTCCTCTTTCCAAAAATATTGTGAAAAGAAACAAATTTTGACTGAAAATGGAATTATAGATCTCTACATAACAGTGATGCATTTGAAAATAGTAATTAGGATCTGCACCTTTCTAGATCATCTGTGAAAGGGAGAACAGAAATGGGAGCATTATAATAATTAAATCTTCTTAGTGTAATAGCATGATAGATTGAAAAGTATCAGACACCAAAAAAATGCCTTCCCTAGATACTTTAAAAAAATTGATACAAAGCTTGAGGGAACAGAGAACACCATCTTGCCCAACCATGGAGCATTATGAGAAGGGTTAGGAAATTAACCCCTTTTTCCTAAAATCAAATTGGAATCTAAAAGAACTACCTAATTGAAGTGCATCATAGAAACCTGATACACTGACAAGTATTCAACTGACAACAATTTGCATTTGCTTGTCATGGATTAGAAAAGAAAAAGCAAAAAGAAATAAAAGTTTTCTCAGACCAAATTTTATACATGGAAACACAGATGGAAGTGTTTCAGAATATAGAGAATATAAAATAACCAAGAAACAAAGTCCCATTTTTTTTGCCATGTGTATTTATAAAAGTCTACCCTTTAGGAGAACTGGACAAACCCAGCAACAATTTTAAAGGAATGAGGGCAGCATAGGAATGGGTATCCTCCTTAGTGCTGTTTTGCTAAGAATTGTACCTCTTACAAGCTCATACGTTCAGGACACCTTTTCTCCAGAAGTCTCAAATAGACATTAAAATAGCAGCTTCATTTTTAGAGGCAAAAAACCCCAAGGTTGTATGTTTTTTTTTTTTTTTTTTTATTGGGGTTTTGGGGTTTTTTGGTGTTTTTTTTTTTTTAGGGGATGAATGAAGTGTTTCTTCATGGCACTGTAGGAATAAAATAATTTTCTGGCATTTGTCAGATGAGCTTGGATGATAAACCTAACTGTAAGACAAAATGTTCTTCCTCCTAAGGTGTCAAAATCAATGAAAAGCTCAGACTGTTGAATCTGGGAGGAAAAAACTGGTGGATGAGTTAAGATACTACATTATATTTTTTGCCTTCTAGCTGCAGCTCCTGGGTCAGTGCTGGTCAATACTTAAACACAACCTGTCCACCTGTATCTTGTAAAGGAGAGGAAGCTGCTAAAGATCTCAGGCATGAAACTTGCTCAGGGATTAGTGCCAGAAACCCTACACTTCCTAGCCGATAAAATGCTTTGGTGGTTGGGATTCTTCTCTTGATACATCGAAATTTCACCATAAATGTCTAAGTATTAACTACATGGGAATGAAGAAAACACAATTATTTCATGGTCAAGCACTGTTTAAAGATATTATAATGCCTCTTAATTTTTCTCTTCCATTAATTTCCTCCTGTTGCAGTCAGTTTCCAACACTCCTGCTATTAATTATATCATAAACAATGGGTACTCAGGAGAGATTCAGCTTACCTGAGATGGATGATTCTTCTTAGGCTCACTCAAGACCTAAATCTTTCAGCAATTGCCTGTTTGGCATCTCTGCATATGCATAGTAGCCAGGCTGATGGTATTCTTACTAGTGTCCAAAATATTTCCCAAATCTGGAAGAAAAAGAAAACAAGGAACAAACCCAACAAAACAATAAACCAAAACCCCAAACCCAAACTTTAGAGAAGTTTTGTCACAAATATTAAAATTTAAGGATTTTTTTTCTTGTAAAATCTGCTTATCTCTCTTTTCTTTCTCCATAAATGAAATGAAGATTGAATATTTATGAGGTGTTTGCTATCAATGCTTCTTGTACTAGTTTTAAAATGCATTGGAACATTTAAGTACAGGAATCTTACTATTATACCTCTGAGAAGGGGAGAATTTTTGTTATATCTGTGACAAGGGGAGAATTTTTGAAAATATTTCTGAACTTGCCAAAATTGAAATACATTTAGAAGCAAAATTACTAGAACTACTGAAATGTAAACTAGTTTATTCTGCACAAAAGCAATTAAAGATTTTGACAACCATTTTTAATGTATGGTTTTATTCACACTTTTCAGTGTAAGCAAATTCAAGGAAAAAACCTGTCTGCTTCTACTGAATTTTATGCAATTCCTTCTATTTCAGTTTTTCTTGGTTCCATTACACCTCTATGAAGAAGTCTTTCATAAAATCTATGTTTTGTACATTATATCAAAATTTCATAATTATATTTTTCCTTAGCATAATTAAGTTTCTTTCACAAGTAGTGACTCATCTCAGATTTCAAAAACTAAAAACATGAAACTGTGCAAAGATATTTTGCATGATCTTACCATGGATCTAAACAGCACAGGTGGCAGCAATCTGGTATAGAATACAGCATGTTTGAATAATAAATCAAGTACATTCAAGAATCAAAAGGAAAACTTGATTTAAAAAACTGATTGACAAAATTTAAAATTAAAAAAGCAAATGAACTAGTAAAAAGCTTGGTTAATACCAGAATGACTAATGATATACCCTTAAATCACTCAACAAAGAAAGCCAAAGTATCCTACAAAAAGAAAAACATTACATTTCATTTTTCATTGAAAACATACATATTAAAATACATGACGCCACCAATTATTGGGTTATGTGTTCTCACATTAATTTAATTTAATGTACTTTTTCATTATTTACAAATCTCCATTGTTTACATAAACTATTCATGAGCTTGTTTGTAGAACTTGTAATGACAAAAGTCTTCCAAATTATTATGGTTTTAATATGTTTTCAGACCAGTGAAATATAAAAAGTTGGTAAGTTTTTGGGATGAACTGTATCATCACTCAATTTGCAAGGTATCTAATTTTGTGTATTACAATAGGACATAGCTCCTTTCATTTCAAGGGAACGTGAACATTGCCTTGCTCCACGTCCGTCTCCGTCAATATCCATCTTCAGCTCTCCAAAGTCTGGCTGCCACCACCCCTTATCGGACATCTTGACAGTTTAATTGGAAACTGGCATCAGTGGGGAGGTTAATGTGTCAGAGAAAGCAGCATTTCACCTGAGTCTTTTTTCTCAACCTTTCTGTTAAAAGGTCATATTGTACAATCAGATGGAACAAGCACGTTCATCTGTTTCTACAACACTGACAGTTGTTTCTGTTTCTTTTTTTTTGAAAACTGCAATTATGCCCTACACTAATACAACTCTCAGTGATTTGTTTCCTTTTTAGACCAGTTGTAACATTATATTTTTAATTTAAAACTTGTCTTCTTGTGACCAAATGGAATGCAAGGATTAACATCAGTTATCAGTCTTTGGTCAACAAAATGTACATAGAAAACCATCTTGAAGTCAATGTTCTACAGATTGTACAGTGTGTGATTTATTTTTCCATATCCAAGTCATTTGAAGTAATATAAGTATTTTCTTATTTTACAGAAACAAAAGATCTGAATCCAGGAACATTTTGTTGATATTTCTTTGTTTTCTTTTATAATTTCTGCAAAGATTATTTGCAGTGACCAAAAGCAACTTCCTGTCTGCTTTATCTTTTTTTAAATTTCAGAATTAGTGTAAAACCTGAATAATCTCTTACTTGTCTTTTTCTCTAGTGTTTTATTTCTCAAGATGTGCCATTATTTCAATGTATTGCTATATAAATTTTCATTATTGTAGGAATTTTATTAGTCTTTGCTGCACCTCTGTTCTGCTTAAATTTCTTTTTTGATGTTAGACGTTCATAGGTATTGACATTACAATAACATCTTTGTTTTGATTTGCCGTGTCAAGAAATGGCTACCTAACACCATTTGGATTTAAGTTAGCTCGCATAATGTGTCTGCTTTCAGTGTCATAACTAAAGAAACATTATTAATAGAAACTGAAATATCAGCAGTCAGCAACAAATTAACAGTTTTCTCCAGATCAGTAAAAGATGTTGAAATATTGATTTACTCCATGTAGCAAAAACAAAAAAGAGAAATATTTACTTTGGACATGCAATTTATATTTGATTTCCCTTTGATGTTGAAAATCTCTTCAGACCTTTTTAGCGTGGGTGATACCTGTGTTACAAACATCTGCAAAATCTGCATGTTCCACACTTGCCTTTACGGTTCATTTATAATTATTAAAATGTTATTAAGGAAAATAATTTCTTATGTTTCATAATATTTTTTCATACTCCACTTTGTAAATGTCAAAAATTTACTACTCTATAGGAATGCTTGAGACAGAAAGTGAAAACTGATAATGCATTCAAATTAGTATTAAAATTTGGGTGAAGAAAATTTAAGCACAGATTTGCATTTCCTTAGGCAGCTTGCTGTTGAGAGGGGGCCAAAACCTCAGCCTAGGGGTCTTGTCTGTCCCAGATTTCTATTTTGTTTCTTTCCCTTTCCCTTTCTCTTTCTCCTTCCCTTTCTTTTTTTTTCTGTCTCTTTAATTGTACAGATTCTCAGTGAAACTAAACTTTGATTGACTGCTAGAGAAAATCCTATCTGGATTTTCATGGATTCTTCATTAGCTAGCTAATCAGGTATTATTAATATAAACACTTTGTCATCCTTTTCTCTTTTATATATCTCCTATATATCATCGTATCCTATATGTCATCCCATGCTCTTTTATATATTTTACACAATTGTTATGGTTTAACCCCAACAACCAAGCCCCACATACCCACTCCCTCACTCCCCCACCAGCAGGATCATGGAATGAATCAGAAGTGTAAAAGCTAGAAAACTCAGGGGTGAGACAGTTTAAGGAAAAGGTGTGAACAGAAGCAAAGCAAAATAAGGAATCAATTCCCTGCTTTCCCTGGGCAGGCAGAGGTTCAGCCACCTGCAGGAGAGCAGGACCCTATGAAGCATAATGGTGACTTGGGAAGACAAACACCATCACTAAATGTCCACCCCTCCCTTCTCCTTCCCCCAGATTTACATGCTGCCCATGTAAATACATGATCTGGAATATCCCTTTGGTCATTTGGGTCACCAGTCCTGGCTGTGTCTCTGCCCAACCACCCCTGCATGCCCCACTTCCTCACCAGTGTGGCTGTATGCAAAACAGAAAAGACCTTGGCTCTGGGTTAGCCCTGCTCAGCAATAACAAAAACATCTCTTGTTATCAACTCTGTGTTCAGCTCAAACTCAAAACATAGCCCCATACCAGCCACTGTAAATAAAATTAACGCTACCCGAGTCAAAAGAAGCACAGCTATCTACCAGTTTTCTTCTAGCTATTATTCGCCCAGGACAAAAAAAACCCCTGAATTCTGTAGGTGCTTTGTTTTTCTCCCAAATTATACAGCAACTTTCTCTTTGCAGTGGCCCTCATTATGACTCTTCATTACCATAAGAGCAGTTTACTGACAATGCTGCTTTGCAAGGAAAGTCACATTCTCTACTTCACCAAGTCTGTATATGGCACATTTAATAGTTTTGCCAAACACAGACATGAAACATTGTCAGCTTTGGGGAAAAAAATCCATGAAGGCAGCAGCAGCAAATACGTAAGATGGATACATGAGATATATGAAGAAGGTGGATATTATTTCTTTTTTCAGTGCTTCCTACAGCATTTAAAAAATGGAGAAATGCAAGACACTCATCTATCACATCACATGAAACAGCTATCAGAGGGTATATGGAGAAAGAAGGATCGTGTCCATGATGGGAAAACAGCAGACAACAGTTGAGATTTATAACCATGAACTAGCAATGAGCTGCATAGATGCTGGCTTTCCTGCCTCTCTGACAACTCATATATCTGTAATGTGTTTTCCATCTAATTGCAGGGATTCAGCTGCCCATGGCTTGCAGGATTAACTCTTTATTTGGAATGGAAAGAGCTTAGTAGTAGAGAAGAGAAAGAAAAGTGAGACAAGGGTCTAATTTGGCACTAGTGAGCAATAACAACCACTATGTGGAATGTGGAGAATGAGACTTATTATTAGACCTCAAGACAGAAAACATATAGAAAGGTAAAAAGAAAAGCATTAGGGAATTACTGAATTGCTGTCTAATTACTGAATTAGGAAATAAATCTACAATACTTCTATTTTAGATGACGAAAATGCTTTGTTTTAATGGAAAAAAATTAAAAACTATTGATTTGCAAAAAAAAAAATAATATAAACAAGATAAATAACCAACATCTTGTAATGCTAAATTATGTCCCTGGTAAATTGCTGAAGAAAATATTGAAAGAAAACAAATATGTGATCAGTGACACAGTCGTAAATTTATTTGATGGCATTACAGACATTTCAGCATGTGAAGAAAGCAGTCATGCCTTCACTCTGCAAAGGGAAGATGAGCTGGGGACACTTCTGTCTGCATTGTCACATGGAGTATTGACATTTTAATACCAACTGTCCACTGTTCTTGAAATATGAAAGAGTCTATGTAATATCATATGCTAAAAGAAACAAGTAAGAATGTTGGAATTCATGTCATGTTGGCCTCCAAATTAATTGAGCCAGACAATATAAACCCATTCTCCAATCAAAACAGCTGTCCTACTCCTATCTCAGCTCTGGCAGATGAAGAAGAGATGAAGCTGCAAATTAGGGAGAAACCAAAGCAAATGTGAGCCTTCATTAAACTAGAAATGGCAGGATACTGTGGATAAAGTGTTGGAGGCCAAAGGCAGTAAAGGAATTTTTAATATTTATCAGGTTTTTGTTGCCTACAAGAGATCTTTTTTTGGTCATTTTTTTTGCTGTTCCAGAGTGCAAAAGAACTCAGATGTGGGAGAGGAGCCAGAGGAACCAAAGGGTAAAGCGCTCCTTATGAAGAGAGGTATCTGCTCCCACACAAGACAAAAAATTCCATCTTTAAAACAGGAAAAACTGTTTGAAAAGAAGACCAGAAGACCTCACAGATAGGCTGGATTTCTAATGGCTTTTTTGATTCTTGATGAACTCTGGTATTGGAATGAAAGGAGTCTTGATTGATCAAAACATTTAAAAAATTGCTGCAGGTAACAGTTTATTTGCGCTCAGAGTAAACTTGAGCTGACCAATTCATTTTTTCACTCCTTAGCACTACAATTTTATACCTTCATACCAGTAGCAACAGTTCTGAAGTTGTTCTGCTTTGTAAGAACCCTAAATTCTGATTAACAGAAGTATACTTAACACTCAGAAGTACCTTATAAGCTATTGAATTGACTTTGGAGGTCCCATTGGCAAATAAAAAAGATTTGTTGGAATTAAATTATTACATTAGTCATTCCTTACAATTTGTTTAGTTCTAATCTGGTAGAATATAGACTGGACCCCTGGAGAAGTCAATCCAGTCATCAGTGTGGTGAGGTTAGAAAATTCTGTTACTTCAGAGTGAATTTGTCTTGTGAATGTTGTAGTCCTGTGTTGTGTGTCCTGTATTACACAGAAATTCAGAATTTATAACCAGAAATTGCAGTTTTGGTGGCTGAAAAAGCTTATGGTTAGGATTCATGTATAAAACACTTGTCTAATACACCCAATAAGCATCAAAGCATTCAGTGGAAAACTTGCAACCAGTCTTGTGATGATATCCAGAATTGTAGGATGTCATGTCATTCTCATAATGGAGCTTTCACTCCTCAGAATAGCTCTGTCATAGCAAAATGAACTATACATAGCTGGTGTGGTCTGGGCTTCCCAGGTGCTTGGAGCTATAAAGGTCTTTTTCCCAACTTTTTTTTTTCTTATTTTTAGGTAAGAATGTTTTTATGACAGTGGTGAAATAACTAGGAATTCTGAGCCATGAAAACAACATACATACATCTGTAAAGCTGCAGCCCAATTGTGCTAAAGGATCTTTAATTCCCAGTCTTCACAATGAGCTTTTAAATAGGATATTCATTGCAGTGTACAAAAAATAGAATTAGCAATTCTTTTTAATTGTTTTTCACCTGAAAGATATCAATATTCTTATTTATTTTGTACATCTCTGCTGTTTCTATTTCATTGTAGGGGTTACAGGCAAGGAGACATCCTGTACTCAGATTGTTATAAATTTGTTCCATCTTCCTTAAAAATTTTCCTCCTATTTCTCTTTCTTTTCTCTTTATCAGTAATCAGCATCTATCCCCTTGAACTTCCCAACTGCACTGCTGCCTCATCACACTAAACAATATTTTCAGTGCCTCTGAAAATTTGATAGCAGCAGTTTTTTGGCAACAATTACAGGGTTATCAAGGTCTGCAGACCTCAAACAAACCTTTCAGTGGCTGGTGTTTTATAAAGTTCCTGCCACTTAGATTTTGCTTTGTGATCAGAAAACCTTCAGCTGATAGGAATCAAAGTGTTAATAAAACATAACTTAAGGGCACTTCATCTGCTGTTAATATCCATATATATCAAGAAAACTTAAGAAACTTATTGAAATTATGGACTGATTAATTAATGTATTGAAGAGATCATTGTTATTCAAATGATAATATGTGATTCTATTATTTTCTAAAATTATTTTCCATCCCCAAGTAGATTATGTCAATATAGCTCCTTATGACAAAGCACAATCCAAGTGGTCTTATACCACTCTCACTCTAAATGGCTCAAAAGAAATGAAAATATTATCACTATATCAACTGGACATTTTTGTCTAAAT
The DNA here is from genome assembly GCA_013399835.1 of Leptocoma aspasia. NCBI lineage: Eukaryota > Metazoa > Chordata > Aves > Passeriformes > Nectariniidae > Leptocoma > Leptocoma aspasia. The sequence goes on along the minus strand of VXAX01005193.1, from coordinate 818,683 downwards.
ATATTTAAATCTGGCTAGTGTTTTATTTTCCAATCTTGAACATTTTTATATATAATGAATCATTGATAAGAAATGTTTTCAGAGTTAAAAAAACTTTAGATTAATGAGTTGTCTTTTCCTGAAGGTTTTTTTCCTATTCTGGTTGAGAAAGCATTCAAGAATAATTTTACCTATTTTGTACATATTACAGTATTATTTACTGTATTAATGAGACAACTGGCATCATGTCAGAACACAAAAAAAGATTTTGAAAAAAGTTATTTTCTCCATGACCAGCTTTCATTCACTTTAATAAAGTGACTTAAGTCTTATGACCCTTAAGTCATACCAGGTTTTATTCAGGAGGCACTTTATAATCACAGTGTCTGTCATTGCAGTGGGGTAATGGAACACTGCCAAATAAATACCTTAGCTCCTCTCATGTCGTGATTCACTAGAACTCAGCTTAGTCCTAGGCCCCTGGTTCTGGTCACCCACATACTTTGTTAATTTTCCCAGGCTGTTCTTCCTGTGACAAAAAAACTTTTACAATTCTGGGAATAATTCCATCAGAAGGATTTCCATATACTCAAAATGGGTAAATCCATACTACTTTTAGCATTTCTACCTCATACAATTCTTCAGCATAATTCAAGCAACAGCTGTACACTGAAAAACTCCCAAGCAGCCTCAGCCCGAGTTCTCAGGTAGGCAAAAGCAGAGCACTGTAGGTATAAAACTATTCTTTGGGATTTGCTGTGGAGCTGAAGGATCATTCTCTTGGAGGAGATAACTTTGTCAAAGCAAATGTAAACACAGAGCACTGATGACAAGGCAATACACAGCTGATCCCATAAAGTATATTTACCAAGTTTCTTCAAAATCAAGTTTCCCTCCTTAATTTAGAGTTTTTAAGCGGCTAATTATATCTTCTATGGTCTCAAAATTCCTTTTAACACTGTTATACATACTATGTGCTCAGTTCATGCTTTTATCTCTCTTATATTTGTATAAAAGAATATTATATATAAGAATAAAAATGAATTTATAGATATAATATTATATTTTACATTTTGTAACTATGCAATATCAGAGCCCCATGATGTATACCTTAGCAGTATGGATTTTCTGCTCAAGAGTTTGTTATCTAGCTGTCTGTAAATCACAAAGTCCAAATTACTTAAGCTACAGAGCTAAAATAATTGCTTTTCATATTCTTCAGACCTCTATAACTTTCCTTAATTCTATATAAAATCTAGTAGCAAATAGAAAATCACTGAAGGATTTCCACAGGCCAGTGAGTATTTGGCTTGATTTGTATTTGAAATTTTTATTTCATCTACCAAACTTTGATTTGACTTTTATGATACCTTCCCATTAGCATAACATAAATTTCCATCTATTTTTAAAGCTAGAAAGAAACTCCCAGTACTGCTTACCAGTCAAATAACACTCAATTTCATAACCTTTTGGCTTTGTCTTTAAAAATTCACCAACAAACCTTACTGTTTACTCTAAATTCTGCTAGTTCAAATTGTCATTTCTATGGAATGCAGTTCAAATAACGTGCCCTAGAAAGGTCTGGAGTAATTTCCTTCACTGACACCTCCATCAGAAATTGTAATTTTAATAATTATCTCCATATTTGCCACTGGCTCTTTTTTAATGATTCATTCTTTACAAAGATCAGAGACTTCACACATCTTTTTAAGGTTACTGGATTTTAACACAAATTAACGATTAAGAATTTCAGAAACTCTTTCAAAGTTCTTACACAGAAGTAAACAGTCTGGACTTATAACTCTACAGTGATATAAAACCAATGCCTTTATATTTTCTTCTCTGTTATAAAATCTGTGCAAAAAATGAAGGGTAAGGAGTTCCTGGAGGGGTCCAGGGCAGGGCAACAAAGATGATCAAGGCACCGGAGCACCTCACAAAGAAAGGCTGAGGGAATTGGGACTATTCAGCCTTGAGAAGAGACACCTGAGAGGGGGCTCATCAATGTCTAAAGATGTCTGCAGGGAGGGTGCCAAGAGGATGCAGCCAGGCTCTGCTCAGTGGTGCCAAGCAACAGAACAAGAGGCAATGGGCAGAAACAGATGCACAGGAAATTCCACCTGAATATGAGGAAGAACTTCTTTCTTGTGCAGTGACCAAGCACTGGAACACCTTTCCCTGATGCTTCCAAACAAAGCCCCCAAGACAAACTTTTCCCATGGTACTACACTTTCCACTATATTCTGCATCCATCTCCTGAGACGTGAGCTTTGAACATATCATATCCCTGAATGGGTTAAGTTGGAAGGGACCACAGAGGGTTATCTGGTCCCACCCCACTGCTCCAGCAGGGTCCTCCCGGAGCACAAAGCACAGGGATGTGTCCAGATGGTTCTTGAATGTCTCCAGTGAGGGAGACTCCACAGCCTTTCTGGACAACCTGTGATCTCTGGCACCAAAGGCAGTCTCAGCACATCTGATATTTCTAAGACTCACTCCTTCTGCAATACATTACCTCCAACTGAAGCTGTTCGTAAATGAATGGCACTTTGGTTAGAATTGTAAAACTTTTACAATGGAATACATTACATTTTTCTTTCACAGAAATGTTAGTTGTAATTCTCCCAGCATACAAATAAATACCTAAGGAAAATTAGGTCTCTTTATCAAAGTGTAGACTTTGTCAGGTTTTCAGAATAAATGCTTTAATTCACTTCTACTTTGTATCTCATATTAGTAAGCTCCAGGATAAAAAGGTTCCAAACATTCTAGTTATTCTGTTTAAATATTCTGGAAATATTTCAGATTGCTGGGTTTTTTTTAATACAGCTTTTTTGTCAGTTTCCACACATGGTACTTGTTCCATGTGCCCACGGTGGAGCAGAAGGACTCCTCTCCCTGAGCAGCAGCAGAAAAAACATGTGATGAACTGACCACAACCCCCATTCCCCATCTTCCTGTGCTGCTGGGGACAGGGTGGGGAGGGGGGAGGAGATAGACCTGGGAGGGAGGGAAATGTGGAGAAGTTGTTTTTAAGCTCTTATTATATTTCTCATTATCCTGCTCTGATTTTGTTACTTATAAACTCAATTAACATCTCTAATTCTGGTCTGGTTTGCCTGTGATGGTATTTGGTGAGTGATCTTTTTCTGTCCTTGTTTCAATCCATGAATTCTTCCTTACATTTTCTTCCCCTTTCCAGCTGCACAGGGGAGTAAGAAAGCAGCTTTGGTGCATCTGGCATCCAATGCATTTTGCTAAACTGGAGACATACACCCTGCAATAAGAATTGAAAAACTTCTGATGAATCAAAGAAGAATATTCAAGAACTTAAATATTATGGTTAAAGAGTTGTAATGGCCAGGAATCTAATGTTCAACACTTAGACTGTTAAGAAGTGATACACTGAAGTTAGCAGAATGGTAAATTTTCAGTTAAGCATTTCAGCTCAGGCAAAATTCTACTTCTCACTCTACTGTCCATTGGCTTTAGACATAGCTTCCCTTTTGAGCTAGCATTGTCACATCAGAACAGTTAATTTAGGAACAGATGCAAAAATGTGCATTTGTTTATTCAGTGATCACTCAAAGACAAATATAAAAATATTGGATATAAGGGAAGGTGCTAACTGCCTAATTGTGATTCTGATTATAATTTTGGGAAATTTGGAATTGTATAAGCAAGTAATTGACTTTGTATTGTATATTATTGCTTTTATCATCCATACATCAAAGAGACCGATAAATTTTCTAGCTGCCTCTATAATATTCCAAGCATGTCTTTAGTAGGAGAAAACATTCATGGTTTTTATTTTATTTGCTTCTACTAGTCCTTAATTACAATCCTTATCATTTTCATTTAAAACCTCACGATCCAGAGCTCAAAAATTAACAACTAAAAGTTAAATTCAGCAATAACTGTGTAAAATAATAAACCAGGCAAACTTCTGCTGTTTTAACTCTTGTCTGTCGTACATTCAATGAATATACTGATGGTGCAATTACTGATGTGGTGAAAATTAAAAACAGAAAAAAGAATACCATGTTTACCCTATGAATAGCTAATCAGATTCTAATGTGATCAGTCAGAGCTTCAAATCTGCACATGTCCTCCTTTATTTTTGTGTACACACTGTCAGGCTTTAATTTTGTGTTGTTACTTGCACAGGAAATGAACAGGAGTTTAAGAGGAAATTACTTTCCCCCTCAGTTCCCATCAGTATTGTATAATTCAGTTCATTGTTAAAAACAGCTTGCATACAACAATAACCTTAGAGCTAACTTGTTATGTAAGTGAAGCAAGACTATATTGACCCTAACTCTTGCTTCAAACAATAATATCTGTTATAAATACAATATGTGAAGAACCTTGTACATCAGATCTTCTGTTGCAGAAGGATGGGTGATGTTGCAGGCTTGTCACAAAGCTGCAAGTAAGCCAGCTCAGGACATCCTCAGTAAACTTCCTAATCCTAAATCTGTATGACTCGAATTTTGAGATTAAAGTGGCAGAGAACATATTTCGTGTTGTGCCTCAGTATCCCTTTTCACACAATTTATACTAAGTAAATTGTATTAGCAGCAGAACATGTATACTTGTGTTATTCTGTTTTCACATGTCCTTTTCCATAGGCTAAGGAGCACACCACTGCTACCATTTTAACTTCACCTCCTCATGGCCTCCTAACTGAGGTTATCAATCCTCTGACCTCCACTCCTAACTCATTTTGGTTGATATGAACTGAGTTATGGACCTTTCATTTAGTAAGTCTCTGTCAAGAAAGAGGTTCTAAGAGATCAGTTTATCTTTGTTGGTTGAGCCTGGACTAATAACAAACTGTAGGAAAATATGTGCAGAGAACATCAACTGGCAGAAGGAGAAAAAATTAAAGATATTTCACTTAGTATGTTGACCTTTTTATCTGGAAAATATAGCCATAAAGTCAGGTAGACATTGCCTTTGTAAGGGAGGTCATAGAGTTTAATTCAGTAATTTCTACATCGAGACAAAAGACAATAAAGACTATGAGATTTACCACAGTTCCTGTTACTGTCAGAATCAGATTATTATTTTTGGAAGATTATACGCACAGATCACAAAACCCCTGTGTTTAAGTAATGCCTGCATTTTAATTAAAACGAATATTCCGAGCTATATATGTCACATAATATGTTACAGATGGTATTGTTCCCCGTCTTTTTCAAGTAATTATTCCTGTTTATGAGAATATTTCTCTCCAGTCCAGTAAATTCATAATTTCTTCCTATTCTTAGTTGTAAGAGTACAGGGTTTTCCTGGAACAATGAGAAAAATTTCTCAGTCCTCCACAAGAAGATAAGAATCTTGCTCTTTAGTTATGAAATTTAGCATGAAATCATGACTTTCTGCATATCAGCATTTGCCATGGTAATCTATGGACATTTGCCAATGAGGCTTTGAAAGTTATGCATCTGATCTCTGGAAAAGAGAAGTGCCAGGATTGCAAACACCTAAAGATGGCTCATTCTCTTATAGCTAAACTACAGACAATTGCTATTCTCACTATATAAATCAGGGAAATAATCCTGATTTACCATGTTATTGAAAAAGCAGTGTCAGTGGAAATTCCTTTTAAGGATATATTTATTATAAAAATATATTTCTATTTTTATGGAAAATTAATTTCTTTACTTTTAGCACTCACAGAAACAGTTTTGCTATAACTGGTAAGAAGCACTGCATGATCAGAGGAATGTGTGGAAAAGGCGAGAGAGATCAATTACATAATAATTACACAGAAATTGTAAAATGTCACAGTCTGCACAGGTTTCCCCCATTTCCTGAGGAATCAGTTTTCATGATCCCCCCTGGCTGTATTGACTAAATCTCCATTGATCAGAATGCTAACTGAGACAAGTAACATGTACAGAAATCACATTCCAGACACCTCACAACAGGCAAGGTGAAATCCATCCAGACCATACATTCTCACTTGCTCTGAGTGGTACTTGTATAACTGGTTCTTTCCACCTACTTCAGAAACTAAATACCCAGACCATCCCTTTGCCATAAATTGTTATGCTTCTCTGCTCTTCTTCCATACCTAGCCTGCTCCCCACCTCTACCTGTAGTGCTTACAGATGACCAACCAAACCTGGTGGAAAATTTCTGTGAAAGTCAGCAATCTCCTGCACAAAGAAGGGGTAACTGCCTGCAAGGCTGTGAAACAGCTGGGCAGTTCCCAGTCCATGCTCATGGGTGGGACCCTTCCTTCCTGAGCGCAGGGCTTCACATTTGTTTCTGTCAAAATTGTTTGGTTTCCAGTGACTCACTCCTTCAGTGTTTTGGAAGCCCTCTGAGTGGAAATCCTCCCTTCCACTAAGAACCACTCTCCATTATGGTGTTGCACCGTTATTGATGATGATGATCTGAAGTGGAATGTCAAGTGTAACCAGTTAGATTTCGAAGTGTTTTCCATTAGGCTATTAAGCCTAACAGATAAAGAATTTTTTACTTGCCTTGTAATCCACTCAGCCTATTCTTGTCTCACCATTTTGATTTCCATAGTGTTACTGGAGATCATTTACAAAAATGTTGCTAGAGTGAAGGTAAGCATACACAGTCATCCACAGAGCCAGTCAGTTCCCATATCCTTCCTGGTTTGGGCAGTAGCTTACAGGAGAGCTTGTTCCATAGTCTTCCTAGACACTGATGCAAGCCTGAACAACAGTAGTTCTCTGCAACTTTTTTTGACTTTTAAAATGGGAATAGCATAAATTAGTAAACAAATTTTTCATTTAGTGCTCTGTTCTCTTGCAAGACATTTCTGAACCTAATTGCCCATCAGATGTGAGTAATAATTTCCCATATAATTTTCTTTGGTTTCTTTTCTGAAGTAGATGTGTTTCTCTAAAATCTAAAGTATCCCATGGAAAAAAGAGAATCTAAATGAATTTTTCCAGGTATACAAAAAAACCAAGTAAATTCTCTTGTTTTGGATAAAGTCAACATTAAAGAATGTGTGCTGCATTTCATCACAAAACTAAAGTTTCTGAAACTATCTCCTAATTTTTGTTGTAACTGCAGCATACTTTAAGATTCTTCTGAACTGAAAAATTTAAGAGGTGAGTGTACAATGCAAACTAAAGCTCAGAGAAGCATGGAATTTCCTCTCAGTATGAAACAAACAATGGATTATAATTTAATTTGATAAAAATTTTTACAGATAAATTTTGTGGTTTTTTTTTCCCCAGGGTGAAAGTAAAATGATAATTCAGATCATAATTTTTTGAAAATTTACATTACTAAAGTGGAGATTTTTCAGATAACAGAAAGAAAAATATTCTTTTTCTTCATTGTTTTTAATGGTTATAGCATGTTTTCCTCATTCAGTGTTCCTGTACTCTGGAAACTGCAGTTTACATGTAAGGTGCCCTTCTTGTGTAGGCAAAAATAAATCAGGTAGAGCTTGGGCAGAAGAGAATATGCACTACATTTAGAGATACAGAAATATACAGCCTAAAATGCCAACGATCATAATAAGGATGGTGAGCTTATAAAAAAATGCATGAAGTGGTTCCTGAAGCACTTTTATTAACACTTTTTTTGGGACACCTGAAAAGACAAAATATACTCACACTGATGGAAATATCTGAAGTCTAAAAATTATCTTTATTCTTCCAATGGTATTTTTTTAGTCAAAAAAAATATCAGGTTTTAAGGTGTATCTCCATGAAAAAGAACCTTTCACATAAGAAGTCTGTGGAGCAAGGTAACTCTGTCATATTTTACCAGGCTATATGGAAAATGAAATCAAACTAAGCCAAAAATGCTCTGATCTTGCAGAGATAATTGCTTTTTGCTTAGTGCTGTTTTGGATCAGCAGTCATTCTGTGACTGAAGTTCCTTGAATATTGAATAACTACACATGCCTGATGCATAAGTGCAAGAGGTATTGGCTGCCTAGGTAAAGGAAAGGCTTCTATCCTCCTTGGCAGTTTAGCCTGACTTTGATACAGAAGTGAAAGTAGAAAGTAATTAAGCAAAATTTCACCTTCCATTGCCCACAGAAAAGATGCATTAATTTTCATTCATCCATGCTCGTAATTTTCAGAACCTATTAGATTCATAACTCTCAGAAATTCGAGGAGCTTGTATAGGTACAGAAGAGAGAGGGAGAGTGGTCTGAATCAGTAAAATAACAGCTTTAGCCTTTTAATACAGTCTGAACAAAGAAAAGAACTTTTCTGAAGTTCAAAGATAAAAGATATTGGGAACATATAGAAGGGAAAAGGTATTGGAACATTGTATGAACATAATGTGTCTCATCTGTTTAGAGAGTGATGTTCAGTCCTGTGTTCAGTGACAGATGACTCCTGATGCACAGTGGTAGGTGTGTAACTGCACAGCACATGCTTTACTTCCATTTGTGCTGGGGGTAATTACTACTTTTCTGAAAATAAGCCTAACTGCATCTCAAGCAATGCATCTCATTGTAACCTTATCAATATGGTGCCAAGCTCCAAATAACAGCAAAAAGCCTTGTGTCACTCTCGGTGCTGAAGGAATGAGTTGTGCTGTGCATGTGCATGAAGAAAGTACACAGCATAGAGTAAAACTGAACACTGCAAAGTTTGTGTTCCACAGGGAAAATAGCCACTTTCTTGAACCTGATTGAAAAAACTCTCACCTATCTCACAAGATATCATGGATCATTAATACTTCTTGAGACTTACAGACATAGTCTAGAAACATTTTCATTCTCTCCTCAACCAAATAACACAAAATAGAAGAAAAAGTATGGACATTACCATGTTTTAAAAATTAGCTCAATATTTTCATGAAAATGATGAATTACCCATTGTGCTCACATTCAGGGACTGCTCAGTAACAAATTAAAGTTGATTTTGTGTATGCGGCCTGCCATACAGAAGAAGGCTGATAAAAGGAAATTTAATGATCAGCCTTCTAAGTAGTTGACAAGAATATTACACCTGCTGTGTAGCATTAGGACTCAGTCAGTTACAACAAATCTTTCAATTAGCTTTGTTCTTCAAACTTTTACAATATTTTGTGTTCCTACCATTAAAAAAGAAAAAAAGGGCAATTTAAATATAAATGCATATACAATAGTTTATTTGAGGATACTCATTGACCCACATAAAGTGGCTATCTTATGGCTGATTATCAAACTAGAATACTTTTTTTCCTGTGGCCACCACTTTCATCAGTCACAGCTTTCATTTCAAACAAACAAACTAAACGCTCCCAGACCTCTGGTGAAAAAGATTCTATGGAAAAGCCAGGTGATTGCAGCTACTGTCAGTGTGAGTATCCAGAGAATCTGCAATAGAAGATCTGAAATCCATGAACAGTCATACACCTATAAAGAGGTATTAAAAATAATGTCAGTGAAGTATAAACAAAATATGAGAAGCTTTCAGGCTAGAAGGGAGGGCTTTTAGCCTAGAAAAGAGGCCATGATATTTTTATTTATTGTCCAATTATTTGGTTTCCAATGGAGATTTTATTGCTGTAGTGGTTTCTGCTCAGGCAGGTTAGACAAGATTGTTGGTGATATGGATGCAAAGGTCATGAATCATTGAATAAATGGTTCTAGAGCATAGTGGTTAATTTTTCCTTATTAATAAGTTGGTGGTGAACACGAGCAAAGAGTGTATTTATTTAGCAGCTTGAGACAATGGACAAAATTGGTACAGATAGGAATTCTGAAAAAAATCAAAAGAGGCAGTAAGAGATGCTTGCTTCTTTGGTATAGCTCTATATGCAGCTTTGTGATGATTAGCAATAGAAAAATATTTATAGCTGATTAAAGATGTATTATTCCATCAGTTTTAGGGTGTCTTGTACAGGAAAGTTGTTGCAAGCCCAGAAGAGGGTCTCCAGGATAAGAAGAGGCCTGAAGCATTATGTATTGAGAGAAATGAGAACTGGATTTGTTTAGGTTTAAAAGAGGTCTAAAGGAGAGCTTCAAATTATTGCCTTCAGCAATCTGATGATAAAAAAGAAGATACAGAGGAAAGCTTGGCTGGTAGTTTAAGCTTGCCCACACAGGTTGTGAAAACTCCATCCTTGGAGATATTCAGAACTCCATCCTTGGAGACATTCAGAACTCCACCACACAAAGCCTTCAATAACCTGATTGAACTAGAGTCAGATCTGAGTTAGAAATTGGCCTTATTTTGAGCAGGAATTTGAACCACATTATCAATCAAGTTTCTTACAATTTTAGTTGGTATAAAATTAGTTTTTCCATGACTGAAGCTATAAACATACATTTTCTTGTGAACAATATACACGCTTTTACTCAGAGGAAGGATACTTCAGATAGAAGGAATGCATCTAGATGTTGTAGAATGTCTTAGGTGAAAATGAGTCCTGGATAGCCAGTCTTCAGTAAATGCTGACAGTTCTGATTCCATGAAGAAAGAAACTACATACCAAGAGCAAACTATAAAAGCAGTAACTGAAAATTCTAAGAAATCAAAATTAAAACTACAGTGCTGTGTTCTACCTAACTGGAGACAGTCAAAGGGGAATGGACTCTGAGTATCTGGGAAAAAACCCCAAAAAACCAAAAAGGCTAAGCATAACTCCAAGTCATATAAATAAAGGTCGCTGTAAATCATGACAGTGGTCAAAAAAGGATATTTAACAATGCTGAAAATGCAACATATAATCCGTGACAAATAGAAAATACCTGTACATTCATGTCCTGTAACAATTTTTACCAAAAAGAAAAAAAAAATAAAGCTATGTTAAGCTGGTCCTCCAGATAAATAATACTGCATCATACAAATAGGTCAGATGCTCGCATCTGACATTTGTGTTATTTGGTTGAGGAGAAAATGAAAATGTTTCTAGACTATGTCTGTAAGTCTCAAGAAGTATTAATGATCCATGATATCTTGTGAGATAGGTGAGAGCATCTGCTTGCATCTTCTGGTGATACAAGTTAGTACAGGCTCAGTTTTACAGTATGAAGTACCATGACAGACAATGTGCCTTAATATGGAAGTGTCCATATGAACAACCTACCTTGAATTCCCCTTTAACAGTATTTCAGTATCCTGTACTAACTTCAGAGAGCATAGTTTTAATAGCTTTTTAACAAAAAATTTGGGTATTCACTAGTTATTTAAATCTCTACATCTATCTATACTTATGGGTTTGATCTTACATTTTCATTATTTTTATGCCATATTAAGATTCTGTGGGGATGACAATGACTTCTTCGCCAAAGATAAATTTTACTTCCTGTGTTAATACAAATTATTTAATATGAGATGTTTTGTATGTCCACTTCTGAGAAACACTTGCTTTGATTCAGAAGTGTTCATGCAAACAAAATTATACTTGATTTTTTAGTGTTCAGGTTGTAGTTCTGATCATCAACCACCCCACGTGTTGTAGTTATCATCATTTTAACTTAACCATCCCACACATTTTGTGTCCTAGATGAAGTCCCTGGGCATGGAACAGAATTGCAATCTGCTTTCTCAAGGATCTACTGGTTGCGTATATATAGTTTATGCAAAAAAAATACCAGTGTGAAACAGTTTACATTATTTTGCTATGAATAGCAAAGTCATTTTCACAAAGTGTATTGTAATTCATATCACTTACAGAAAGCAGCTATACTTCCCCAAAGGTGACTGGTAATGAGAGAGGAAAAAGCCTTTGGGTGAGGCATTTATAACTTTTTTTCTCTTTACTTAAACATTATCATTCATTTTCATAAAGACAACCTGAGTAAACTGGCACTTAAGCAGAACTCAAACTGACGCAGTACTGAAATAAAATTCTATGCAGAATGAAAAGGTTGCCTCTAGGGAGATAGGTACATTAAAAGCCTTATTGTAAGTTTTATTTATGAAGCAGTTATAAAAGTATTACTCTATTTATTTAAAAAGTTGACTAAGGCAGTATGCATGAATGTACCTCCAATGGTAAATTGTGGCTCACTTTTTTTAAGCTTACTTTTTAAATCTGCTATTTCAGTGTTGGGACAAAGGATGTATAGGTTGAAATTCATCCAAATAAATCTTATGTGTAGTTTAAAATATTTGGGATTGTTTACTCCTCCTTAGTTCTACATGCCAATTTGTATACTGAAAAAATGATCAAAACCTAGTAATGTTGACAAAATTATCACCTTACAAGTGCCAAAGGTTACAGTGAACAATACAGAGAAATAATAGGATTACTATTTTATAAAATAAAATTAATATTGTGCAATTAGCAAACTGTATGTTTGGATTCACCTGCCCACACGGCCCTACCATGTGTGCACCTTCATAAAAATAAAAGTTCATTAAATGAGAACAGCCCCATGTATCTTTATGAAGATGTTGAGCTGCTAATTGAATCTGAAGCACAAAATATGCTTAGCATTCCATTCAAATAATGCTTTTCATATTTATATTCACTAATCCAAAGTTACTGAAAAAGATCCATCCAGAAAGTTTCTGGTTCCCCAACTAAAAGTATTCAAGTCATAAGCTAAAAACTCAGCAATTCCAAAGAGGAATCATTTCCAATTCAAACACCTGAATTTATAATTAAACAGCACATTTTGTCTTACACCATATGCTTTGGGCTAGCAGGCCAGGGGGCAGCATCCATTATGGTAATCTTTTTCATAAGGGGGTAGCTATCAAGCAATGAGGAAATTAGTATATGGGAAAAGAAAAATGAAAATAAACAAATGAAAACAGCACATCACTATATAGGCTGCTACTACTACCCACAGCTTCAGAAGCATCAGAAATCTTGTAGAATGTTGTCTTTGTTCACCCCTTGATGCCAAACTCCTGAGGAGGTCTAGAAAAGACCACGATGTTTAGAAGCATTATGACATGCATAAAGTCTAAATTACAGAGAAAAAAACTTAACAAATCTAAACCACAAAACTTCTTGTGCTTTTTTTGAGAAAGTCATGTATTTTCCATGAAACTTTCAGAAAATTTAAATGAAAAATACATCATCACAGTTATAATTATTACTAGTCTTCCACACTAGTAAATGTATGCATGCACATACCTACAGTACATACTAAACCAAATGTCTGTCAAACGGCTCAGCAAACACAACAGAAATTAGAACAAAAAATGTCCACTTGCCTTTAACAATAACAATATGCACAAACTGACTTGGGGGTTACTCTATTAATCCTAAATTCTCTTCTGAAAAGACATTTTTCTGCCTATTCCAATATTAAATGCTACATATCAAGGAAAAACATGTTCTTCGTGTTGCAATTTCTGTTTGGCAGAAGTTTGTAATAGGTCTTCATTTGAGGTGGGGAATAGTCTTATATTTTGCTGACTGAATAATCTTAACAGTGATAATTTCTATGGCAGCTCTTTTGTCATGGAACACTTAAAGGTCTCACAAGCAATGTGATGGTCACAAAACACTTCATTTTGCCCTTAGAGGGAAAATCTGTATTCTCATCTACTTGAAATGCGAAGTTGGTTCTCATCATGGCAAAATGAAGCATGAAAGAATAAAATATAAGGCACATATTGAATATTGTTTAAAGATAAAATAAAAATAGGAGTACATACACATTCTAAGATAGGTAATATGCTTGAAAGCTACTGTTAAGTTTTCTCTTTTTTATGAATATCATGGAAGATTATGTGTGTTACAATCTCTGGTTTTCCCCAGAATGTACAAACTTTCTAAACTGAATGCCTAGATTAACTATTCTTCTTGATCTTTTAAATCTTCTTGATCTTTTAAATGACCTGTCCCATTGCACTCCCTAGTGACTGAAATTTCAATGCTGAAGTTTGCTGGTTGGAGTAGCAGTGATGTCACTTACCAATTACTCATTGTGTACATTGTGCAAAGAGAAAAGTCATGGCAATCCTGCTCATCCCTCAGCTACTGCAAAGCCCACTCACGCACAATGTAGAATTGTCCAGATTGAAAAAATGCAGTTTTCTCAAAAGGCAGTATTGATGAAATACCCAAAAAAATCCATGATTTTGCAGCTGCTCATTCAGTTGTAAAGGATTTGCAGCATGGTGCAGAACTAACTTCCTTGCAGTTGTAGCAGCTCTTTGAGCTTATACAAATATTTTGCTGCATCATTTTGTAATAATGTCTGTTCATATAAAATCCTCCTTTTGGGTGAAAAAAATCATCTGACATACATGAAAAGTTGATTTATAATAAATTACAGTGAAAACTAAAAATAATTACAGTTAAAATATCTCTGGGATAATTTTTAAATAGAATTGAGAATTTAAATTGTTCAGTCTTAGTATTCAGTGCTCCACTGGTTCGAGGAGCTGGTTTGAGCACAGGTTGTGTTACTGAATTCTACTTCTTCAACTCAAAGAAAAGTGAGAAGAAAACCAAAATTATCCTAACAATAAACAAATCTGAAACAGAAAATCCAGATTTTTTTTTTAAATCTTGATAAGTATAAAACTCTCAGAGAGTAATTTCAAAGTTTTTGATGTGAACAGAAGGTAATGCATGGCTTGTATGGATTTCTATCTCACTCTTCACTCAGCAATTTACTTTTCACTTGTTAACTTATACTCTTAGCATGTCTAACCACAGTTACAATAAACTTTGCTTTTTTTACTATCTTTTTCTTACATCTCCAGCTGGCATTTAGCAGATGCACTAGGTTAATTTGTGGAAGAAAATCTTCAGGGACTATTAAACCTGGAAGCTATACCTAAAGAGATAAAGGAAGTCTGTTCAGGAAATGAGCTGTGGGCCTCCAAATGAGTAATGCAGAGTAACACACATTCGGCTCAGGATTAGAAATCACTCAAGTGGACTGATAAACCCATTTGGAATGGGCTTATCCAAGTATGCAGTCAGTATTCAGTAGGCTCCAAGATAACTATTAATTTTTAGACAATTTTTTTCAATCTTCTCCCAGCCTTTGGGGTTCAAGTATCAGAAATGATAAAGCAATGTTGAGAGTACAGACTGAGGATGTGGCACAAAAAAAGAAATAGGGTTGTGTGAGAACACAGCATGCACTGGGACAGCACCATTACATACTAGAGGAAGGAGAAAAATGGGGCAGTTTTGTCTATAAGGACTCTATGGTATAGTTTATTGAGTAAGCTGTCTCCAGAGTATCAACATTTATTTGTCTGAAAAAAAACAGTCAATCAAAAACCCTGGGAGTGAGAAGTTTTAAGGTCTGCGGCCTAGGGAGGATGGTACTACGTGATTTTCCAGCAGAAACATCAACTGCCATTTTTTAATCTGGAAATCTCAAAGCTATTAATCTTCAGAGGTTGGGAGAGCATGCTGGGGAAATTATTGCTTTTATCTTTACCTACTTCTTATAATATTCCCCTTGTGAGAGACAGGACACTGTTACAACACCACTTCTCTGTTCAAATTTCACTGTCTTAAAGATTTTAGCAACACTGCAGCACAGATCTCAGTATCTGAGACAAAGACTGAATGGAGCATGTAAGGCTTCATAAAATTTAGGTGATAACCAAGACAATTTTAATGATGCTTCCTCCCAACCCCCTTCACTTATAGAGGAAAACTTGAATTACAAGAGAATATATCTGATGCTCAAGACCAGAAATCATTTTAACAAGCATTTTTTGGCACATATAATATACAACACAATCTCATATACTACCTTTTTTTTTATTCATTACAGAAATTACTTCAAGCTATTTAAGGGAATCAAGTCATTAGAGAAAATTGTGAGAAAAGGAGAACAGTGAACAAAAAGAGACCAATAGGGTGATTGCATAGCTGTTCTTTACCCCAAAACACCTTCACTGTTTAGATACCACCTACATCAAATTGCACACACTTGAAAGTAATAATGTCATTAATCTGTCTTTTCTTCATGGATATGCAACACTTTAGTTAGAAGTCTTAAATTTTTTCATACACTGATTAATAGCTGTTTGCAGGGGGCAATTCATGACCGATATGATTTTTTTTTAAACTTTTTTAATTGTCTATGTATAATTAAATCTCCTGGAGTTATTTGTATGCACAATACGTGGTGGACTTTCAGATCAGTTATACTTGAATAAGTATTTTTTTAACAGAAACCAAAGGTGTTTTTGCTCTCCCTCCTCATTTGAACTTTTGTGAATTTAATTTGATTTCTGTTTCAAATATGATTTTCTTACTCTTTAAGTCTCATTTTTCTGGGGACTAGAGATTTTTAATTTTAGTGGTTTCTTATGTAGCAGACTGTTGTTTTCTACAACAGTTTATCTAAATTGAAAGAGGAATAACTAAAAATTCCTTCTTAGCAACACAGTTCCTTTCATAAAGTCTAACAGACATGCTAAGAGATATGCTAAATGGTATTACAGATCTCAATCTGAATTTAAGGTTTGTTTTTAGAATTAACAAGATGTTTGAACTGGGACAGCAAGAATATCTAATTTTTCTGTTTCTGAAGATTTTTTTTGGTTTCTATTGTCCTGTCTGCCCACTTATGAAAGATTTTTTCTTTTCAGTACAAAGTTGCATAAGTGAATTTGATTTTAAATATAGACATATACCCAAATAAAATATGGCATGAGTTTTAAAAATTAACTAAAAACTATGGTCTGGATTTTGTTTTATTGGAGGGTAGAGATCCACAGCTTGTGTCCTGTTTTGTCATACTGCACAGAGAAAGGCAGGTCCCATTTAGTGAACAGCTCTCTTGCCAAGCTGCAATTGAGGAAATGAAGAAAAACCTGTATTCAGTCCCAGATCAAAGTCCAGAAATGTGAAGGATGCTTTCAGCCTAATAATCCAGGGACAAAAAACATACAAAAACATTGACTTTGCCCATTAATGTGTACAGTGGGAAAGCTTTATGTCAGTGAAAAACTCTTGCAAGTGCTTACAGACATGCTGCACCCCGGAAAACTGGAAACCCCAGATTGCCAGGGTTTCCACAACTCAAAAGGAATTGTGTGAGTACAGAGTTGTGTAGGTAAAGCCAGAAGCTCACACAGTAACATTTTTTTTATTGGGAGCACAGTGCATTCACACCAAAGGAATGTATTCATACCTACACTTAACATACAATTTTTAATGTAGTGATAACTAATTATCTTTTATCAATTATATTTGTAGCCAATTATAAAATAAATGGAAACCCTCATCAGAAGACATTCAAGATCAGAGTCTTAATCTTTCCATTAAGTGACAACTACTCTCAGGATTAAGTATTTTTAATAGGTAATTATTCAATTAAACTCTTAATAAATACAATGCATTTATATGTAAAATAAATTTCATTCATGCATGTATATATGTTATATATACAAACATGTATTATATGCACATATATATAAAGGAAATGTGTGTGCATATATATATATAAATGAAATAATTTTTTTTCATGTATGTATCCAATTTTGGTTATATGCTTAGAATATACACTTTTGGGTATTATAATATTATGAAATGCAATTCAAAGCAGAGTTCCACATGTGAATAAGCCAACAGATGGCAAGAATCCTCTAAGGCAGTCTGTATGCCAGAGTATAAATACTGCTGCAGTAAAACTAATCACAAGAGGAAACTAAAAGCCTGTAGATGATGTATCGTTAAGCAAAAGACAGTTAGAACTCTGGACTCAGCTTGGCTGAACCAGTGAATCTCACCCTGTCACAAGGTATTGTCAAATTTTCTGAAGTGGAGAAAAAATATCCTTAACTTTAATGACTAAGGGTGTGGTGTGGAGACACGTATTTGTGGTTACTAGGTGCAAGAGTTATTGAAGCCCTGACCATCTTTGAAAACTATTCAGTGAAAGCATTGGATTAGAAGCTGTGCAAATAAAAGCATAGATAGTGACTGCAAGACTTACCCCAAAATAAGGGTAGACCTGCCTCCCAACACCAATAAAAGATTTACTTGGTTTGCAACACCTTGTACTTCTTTGCTTTCAGCCTGAAACTGGATTCTTAATCAGACTTTCCAGTTGATGCTGTAAGTCACAAATACATGACATAGTCTTCCAGGAGGATATTTTTCCTCTATTTTCTGCTCACTACACTCTCATAACAGACAACTCAGAAGTTTAATTATGCAGTTAAATACTTGGCCTAAATTAACTGAAGCAGAGATTGAAATCTTAAGTGTCTCATTTAAGAGGCTATACACCATTTAAAGAGCAGTACTAAAGTCCTTACAGGAGCAGTAAGTAAGACAGGTGCCACAATACGAGTCCCCAAGACCCGCCTTCTGTTGCACCTTGCCATCAAAAATGATGAGCTAGATAGGTACCCTTGGAGATGCCCAATACTTGGCCTGCATGGTGCAGTGAAATTCTCTACAAATTCAAGTGAAAATTGGTAAGCATTGTGTAAATAAAAAAAAAGTTCTGATTGCATAAATATAGCTTATTAAACAATGAAGACCAAGTCAGGCCACTCATAGAGCATGATTTCCTGTTCTCTATTACTGATCCAGCAGAACTGTCTGTGTGAAGGGCTGAAAAATCTGACTGAATGAGCATAGGTTCTCTGCATATAGTTTTAAGCAAAATTTCGCAGTATCGTCTCAAAGGTGGGATATGTGATTCTTGTATTTTGTTCTACTAACAGGAAGTTTTAAGCCTTAAGTGTATTTTGACCTGCAGGTATAGTGCATATTGAATAATGGGTTGCAGTTGTCTCTGACTTTGATTAAAAAATAAAAGGAAAAGAAGAAAAAAGAAAAGAAAAACGAAAAAAGAAAAAAAAAGAACTTTATTAGTACCTAACTGAAATCAGACTATTCGTCTCTGTTCAGCTTCAAGTAAATCAATAGGCATTTTCAATTAAGCCAAATTGTGGAAACACTTTGCTAAGAAGAGATATACTGCTAAAGATGTGGCTCCTTAATAAGATGCGTGTAGAAGTCTAGAAGAATTTTTGTGCTGCCTTACACTGAATAATCTGGTGGTTTTAACTGTAATGGCTCTTCAAGGTTTTGTTCTGTTTTGCTTTTATTTCAACATACACTCAACACACTGTCACTACTGCTGATGGCAATTTTTGTGGAAGACATGCTTATGTATTATACAAACATTTCAAAAGAATCAAGATAAATAAATAAGTCTTTCTTGGAAATATACCTATAAACCCCTAGGCAAGGCATATTAAAAATATACTCCCAATGGATGGGATGTGCTAAAATATTCACTCTCTCTGCCTGAATAATTTTAGGCAATCTCTCTGAAAATTTGATTGCTGGCTGGTTTGATAGCAAATACAATCTGCCACACTTTTGTGTGAGTTATGCACAGCTGTGTATATAAGCTGCCATAAAATAACCCATATGCTAATTTTGTTTGTTGGAGAAGGCTGCAGTAGCACAGGAGAGAAAATAAGGAAGCAGTTAAGGTTGTCTCTTTTCTTGACATTCTCCTCTTGCTTTTCTTGTAAATCTGAAGTAAAATGCTTCAGTGTCTAAAATCTGGTGCACTATAAGGAGCCACTGCTTTGTCACTCTTCAGTCCCTCTAGTGACACAACTGCAGGTTTCCCAGCAATGAGACTCTTTTACTTCCATCTCTGTGTTCCTCCTTTTTTCGGTGCTAAAGATGTACCAAAACGTTGTTACTTCAGTTACTCGAAGATAATTTTTGAAAAACACAGTTGTTTTTACTTCCCCACCTTTGTAAGAATATCAACCTAAAGTTTGTCCCTCCCTTCTGACAGAAGAATACAGTGCAGAAGAAAAGTACCAGCACTTGCTTAGAACATCAAAGTGTTGTCCTACTTGTACAGACTACCACAAAACAACCTTCTGTAACATTCCATCAGGCCAGGTGAAAGAACATTCTTGCTTTCCAAATTTAAAATATCTATACACAGCTCTCTGATTAGCTCTTATCTGTTTCTCTCCAGCAAGCCACATGAAGCTCTTCATAGCCTATTCAAATGAAAGCCAGGATTTTTTCTAAGAAAGGCAATGATTAGGACCATTTTAATTAATCTACAGAAATATATTACTAAGTATTTCCTTTTATATTATATATTTGATGCATTCAAAAATAAATTCAGGAAAAAGAGAAGACATGAGAAAGAAATAAAAGGGAGCTATAAGGGGAAAATTAAATGCTTCTATGAAACAACAATGCTGCTCTGACAGAAACAAAATGCAGAGACCTAAATTCAAAGGTCTTTGGAGAGAGATTTGAAGAGCTGTCTTGTAGCAAAATCAATTGAAACATAAGAGAGAGGCACCTTTGAAAGGGAATAAAGCATTCAAGTCCAGAGCAAAGGCAGAAGTAGGCAGAAGAAATTGATTTGATGGAGGATGCTGTCCTGGTTCACATTCACCATGACAAAACGTGAAAAATGAAACCAAATCAAAACACACACACACAAATTCAAACCAAAACAACCTAACCAGAAAAAAACCAGTAACTATCTTATTACTGCATGAGGTAGTAATATTTTCCAATGGGCTTCTTTTTACAGTGTGTCTTCTGGGAATAGAAAAGTACACTTCCAGTATGATTATTCTTAAAATCTATTTACTGCCATCAAAGCATAGCGTCTAACATCTTTTTGTTCCAGTTCAGTAAAACAGATGGAATCCAGAGGAGGGCTGTGAAAATAATCAGAGGCTGGAGCCTATGAAGAGAGGCTGAGGGAGTTGTGATTGTTCAGCCTGGAGAAGAGAAGGCTCAGGGTAGACCTTAGAGAAGCCTTTCAGTGTATAAAAGAAGGGGACATACAAGAAGGACAGAGCGGATTTTTTTACAAGGATATGTAGTGACAGAATGAGGTGGAATGGGTTCAAACTGAATGAGAGTATTTGTGAGGGTGGTGAGACACTGGAAAAAGGTTTGCCAGAGAAGCTGTGGCTGCCCCATTCCTGGAACTGTTCAAGGCCAGGCTGGGTGGGAATTTGGGCAAACTGATCTACTGGAAGTTGTCCCTACCCATATCAGGAATTTGGAACTAGATGATCTTCAAGGTCCCTTCCAATGCAAACCATTCTGTGATTCTATGATTCTGAACATCAGTCATAAATTTATTCAAGTCAATGTAAATGTTCCCATTGCCTTTAGTATTGTAAGGCCAAAAATTAGGTTCGCCTAAAAAGGGGAGACAAAAAAACCTTACAGTGAATTAAAACAAGGCAGCAGAAGAAATATAATAGCTTAGGAAAGTATTAAATACCCACTAAAACATAATTGTTAGATAGTTAACTAGGGAATAGGGAATATTATTTTAAAAATTATTAACTGCAGTTTAATTAAGTAATAATTAACTTCTGATAATACCAGATATAATTTTCAGTATTGTAAGCATTTTTAATGAAATCACACAAGCCTACATACAGCCTCACACACACATAAATATTTAAATAGAAAATGAAGCTTGAAACAGCCTTTTCAGGTAGCCTGAAAAGACCTAAAGTATACAGCAGAAGGTATAGTGTGTTTCATAATATCAAATCACCTGCAGAAATACAGGTCTATTTGCAAAAAAACCTGAGGGAGAATTAAAAACTACAAAACAGATTTACAGTCCTAATGAAAATTATCTGATATTAGAGGAAACATTTCCAAGTAACTAGACACAGTGAAGTGACTGACTTACATTCTCGTTTATGAATGCTCACCTGGGTTGTTTATCCTCGGTATTTCCCATGGATTTAGTCAGGATCAGGCAGGTTAAGAATTTTTCTAATACACAAAAAATTACCAAAATACCTGTGTAGATAAAATCTCAAACTTCAAATTAAATAGTAGAAATTATTGCAATTATAAAAATCCACTATTATGAATATTTATGAAAAATTACTTAATTCTATTTGCCCTCCCCGTGTACAGAATATGGTTTTATCTTCATCGGCCTTCTTCCAAATCTGATTAACTGAGAGCTCTGGAAATCCATTTGGTACCTTATGAAAATGTAAGATTATCACCTGTTCTAGTTTTGCTTATAGTCAGATATATTACAACATTAGTTTCCCAGTTGAAACATAGTAAAAATATTTAAGGATACTTACAATTTATTGAAAATAGTATTTAATTATAAATTTGATGCTGCAAATGAATAAAGATCTTTATAGAAAATTAAAATGGCTTAGTGCCAATGTCAAAGTGGTTCTATCCATATTTTTTGCAGAGTTTACTTATTTGTGAAAGTTGTAATTTTTCCCTTGTACATAAATGGGTTGAGAGGTGTTTACTTGAGTGTGTTTTCCCAAAGAAAGAAATTCTGGATATTGCATATTTTTCAGGGCTTGGCACATCCTTCAATTTTAAAACTGATTCTTTATGTAAATGACAAGGGTCAGAGAGACTGGAGCTGCAATATCCAAGTCTCAAGAGTACTCATTAAACTGAGACTCTTTATAATCTCATCCTTGATGTTCACGTATGAGTATCATTCTGTTAGTATCCCTGGAAGCACATTCCTCCTCATAGCACATCCAGGTGCACAAGTAATGTACCTTGCTTGCAGCATTACCTGTAGAATAAGTTGTAGTCAAAAAGGAAGCAACCTGAGATTTAGAACTAAAGCCTGAATTTCTATCAGAAGCAAACAGCTTTGTGACAGTCATATTACAAGAGTTGTTTCGACTTTTCTATTGTATAAAGTGATTTTACACGTTTAATATCTTTCCTAAGCAGAGTGTCACAGAGATAAAACTTACAGTGGAGATGGATTCTTTGGTTTGAGGTGGTTTTTTTTTTTTTTTTTTTGAAGGCTTGCCAATCCAAATAGTCCTGCATTTTTCATTTCATGTAGCTTAAACCAAGTCAGGATGAAAGTGGTTTCTTGATTTCTTGATGACATCTCTGTAATGGCCAATCAATGACCTATAAAGTCCAAACATATGTCAGCAGATAAACTGCAATAGTAGACAGTTGCAAAATATTAAATATTTTAGTAGTTTAAAATAGCCTATTTACCTCCTTTCCCATACTGATAATCACACACACTTTCCCCTCCTTGCTCTCACTGGACACATAGGCTGCAGTCTCCCCATCCCCTCCGATCCATGTGAGTGTCCCTTTGCATCCCATGCGGCAGATGTGGGACACTCCAGCTCCAGGGTACCTGTGCCCGCTGCCTCATCCTCAGGGCTGCACACCAGGGTGACCCAGGGAAGGCAGCATTGCATAGCCTGCACTGAGAGGGAACACTCACCTTGCCCACCCTCTTCCCCTCTTCCCCTCTCTAGGTCTCTCCTCTTTAATGGATCTTTCTGTTTCTCCTATCTTGATTTTCAAGGGGACGAATTCGTTGTTTCAGAGTTTCTTGGCAAAGTACCAATGACTGCCTAACACAGCTGATGGCCATCTTTGGCTTTAACATCACCAGTCTGGGGGCAGATACCCTTCCAGAGAGCCTTGTGTATTTGATTCAGTCAGTGTCTACATCCAGATTCTTCTCTGGAAGGATGTTCTTTGAGAGGACTTTTGCCAAGGGTAAGGCATGAAAGCAGCCACCAATATGTATACATAAATACATGTGTGTGAGCATGCCTGTAGACATGCATTTTTGCAGATATTTTGTATTTGTTTATCTATGCACACAGATACAGGTATGATATTCTTGTCTTTCCTCAACATCTTTTCATCCTTCCCCAATATACTTTTTTGTTTTAACCTTCAAACTAGCAAGTAATTCTCTCTAGCCCTTATTGCAGTAATTTTAACTAAACTGTTGGCATTTTCTCTTGTCAGGCTTAGAGCAAAATTGTTCTGATTTAATTACAGCTATAAAATTATCAAAGTTCTGTCATCTAAAGCAGAGAATGATGTTAAGGTGTTAAACTAGTTAAGCAGTGAACATGCAAATTTGTGGAGACACTGATGCAGTGCTGTATGAGGATCAATACAAATAATTTCATTAGACATCAGTGTAGGGGAAGACCTCATAAAGTTTGCTGGGGATTCATGATGTGATAAAGATGTCTACAAAAATAATTTCTAATTTGTATCTTAGCCTACAACATTTCGTTGTTTTAGCAAGGTGGTATAAACTCATTACTGATACAATCTCTGATACACTGCTTTAGTTCTGCACTATAAAATGTCCCTTTTTTGTCCATTGTCCTTTGCTTCTTTCAGTATTTCATTCATTTCCTGGTTTTAATTTCTTCATTGGTAGCATTACCTTATCTCCTTTACCATCCTAATCTTGCCTACTGTGTCTGTTGTAAAATATTAATTAAAAACAAACATAGAAATTGGATACTCCCTCTCTACAGAGAATAATGATTTACATGCACTTTGACAGCCATTAACTCTCATGACTTAAACCTTGTGCTTTGTCCTTCTACCTTCTATTTTCTGTGGGATTTTGCATGGTCTGCTCAGTGAAACAGAAAACAGGTCTAAGGACTGGTGGAACGATATATATGTAGAGGGTTTATCAGATTTTTGACAAATAGTGGTGAGGGACACAAATTTATTATCCTCTTTTCCCCACCAACAGAGCATCTGCAAAGTCAAGCCATTGTGACTGCATTATATGCACAGGAAAATGAATAGTTTCAGGTCCTACATTTCTAACTCGAAACTGTGGAAAGAAATACTGTGTGACATTCAATATTAAATTATCTGATGCAACACAGATTTTCCAGGCCCAACACAGATTTTTTGGCTACCTGTACTTTGCCTCTGACTTCAAAACACATAGAAAATTCAATACCTCCAGACTATCAGGCAGTCTGTCAATTCTGAGCCACATATGAAAGCAACTTTGCATGCAGTCAATGTTCTGATATGAAGTGTGATGCATTCTAACACAAAAGTTTTTCCTGCTTTGAAATCCAAGTGCTTATTTAAAAGAAGTTATAAGTGATAAAATAAATAATAAACAATTAAAGCCAGTTCATAAAGGATGGTTTTAAAATTAAAAATATAAAAATAGAATTTAAAAATTAATTAAATTAAAACCGGAAAAGTATTAAAAATTCCTAATATTATTTAAATTTGTAATCAGAAAAAAGGTAAATGAACATAAATACCCAAGCACTGACTATCATTATGTGAAATATTTTTTGTCTTTTTTCTCTCTTCAAGTCTGTGCTGCTTGCAGCATCAAAGTTAGTTCCCTGATAAAATATAGCTCAAGATTGCAAGGATTTATTCTAATTTTAAAATTAAGAAATAAAGAGTATGATGCAAAATAATACTTCTCTAAAATAACTTCTTTATTTGAATTACTTCTTGTCTTAAGAAGTATTTTTAAAGTCTCTATCAGGGGTGTTGAATACACCATACAATAGCAACTTTGGATTTATATCTTCAGACAAATTGCTTCAATTAGAGAAAAGGTAAAAAATCAGAAAAAAGGGTGGGGGGGGCAGGCTGTAATGTAATAGCTAAAAAAATGCAAACTAATTTAAAGTTTAATGTTTATTTGAATCTTGAAACCTCAACATATTGACCATGTTTTGGAAGTTTTACCAAAAACAAAACAATACAATAAAAATTTAATATTTTCTTTCCTAGTAGAGCTGGGAGTAAAAAGGTTTTGTCCTTACCATGAATCTTGTCCTGATTTCAAGTGTTGCACATTGCACATGGACACTTAAGATGACATCAGGTCTATGTACACACGGGATATTGAGATAAAATTTCCACATTCCTTTCCTGAAGTAGTCCTGGAAGAGACTTGAATTTTTTGAACAGAAAGAACCTGAATTTCCTCTTCCCCTCCAGAACTCTTTCTTTCTGAATATTTACAGAATGCCCGAACTACCAGAGTATTATTCTCTTTCCTTTTTTGTCTGTCTGCTTTCCTGCTTCTGTTTTTGAAATGAGATGTTTTGGTGTGAGGGTTTTATTGTAAATATTAAAACAGGCACTGTAGTGGGTAGAATAGTAGCTGATAGGAAATCCTGCCAACAAAGTGATTAAGGGGAAGAAATGAAGAGGAGACAGATGGAGAAATAGAATGCTGATAGAGGAAGAAAGAGACATTTTATGCTTCAGAACTACAGCAATATATATTAGAGATGACATCAGTAATGAGCCTCCCCAGTTGAACTGTCTCCCACCCTATGTATTTATAGCCATGGTTTCCATTTTAATGGGTTAATATTTTTCAGCAAAAAAAAACCTCAACTCCCCTGAAAAGTGCCCCAGCTGCATGTTTTCTTACACCTGTTCTTAGAAGTGTTTTTTCTCTTCCTGGAACTCTTAGACAAAAATGTCAGAAAACAGTTCTGCATTTCCAAACACCACGATACACAACCTAGAGTAACCAGGTAAGAGGCTTGTTCTTTGTTTTAAAACATATATTCAATAAAGATTAGTCAAAAGAATATTCTCTGATATAAATGTATAAATTAGATAGTTACGGCTTTAAGTCTACATGTAAGTACACAGACCTAGATCTAGAGATATCACTGTATTTTTTTTCTGAATGTCTTTGAACTTTCATGGAAAGCTCTACATTATGACAATTCATGAAATAATTATTCACATCCTTTGAATACCTATGATTAGCATTCAAGGTTTACTACTGCTAAATATACTATCTTGGACAAAATAAGAGTTCTCAGAGTTCCTTAAAAATGTAGAGAAAAACAAATCCTCACACAAATGGATGGCACATTATCCAAAACCTTCCTCTCCAGAATTTTCCACATAACCATTTGGCTATTTTTTCAAAATAAATAGTGTACAATGGGTTGGAGGGTGTGAAGATAGAAGAAAGTGAAGCAAAAAATATGGTCTTTGAGGACATCCAGCTCTCTAGTGGAAGTAACATGCAATTATTTTCTTTTAAGTAGCAGTGATACTTTTAATTGATAAAATATAAAGCAATTTGATGTAAATCCTAAGCATGTTACACAGCATCATATTGACCTTTTCTTTTCTGATCTGATTCAGAAACACATTTTACAAAGATAAAAAATAAGTATTTGCAACACACAGAGAAACAGTTTAGATCATGTAACAGCATATGACATAACTACACAAAACATGTCTAAACAGATAGATCCCTTCCGTTCTTAAGACCAAAAGGCCTCACACGAGAGTTCTTTCAAATGAAATGTTTGCTAAAAAAATACTTGGTTTTGTACTTCTATATTCTGTTAGCATTCCATTATGACTAGCATTTTGTCTGCAAAATAATCCATGCCTTCACTGGCTGTTGGATTCTCCCCTAATGCAAAGACCAAATCTGAACCAAAAAGAAGACAGATGACATTAAAGCAGTTTAACTACCCGAAGAACATGAGCTTTATAGTGACACACCTGCAGATGGTGCTGTTCCACCACATTTCTGGCACAAAATTGCTTTAACATTCATTAGTTGATCTATTCTTTGATCTTTTGGTTTTTATTTATACAGTGCATGCAACTTTTACATAAAATGGTTGGCTGTGTGTGAAGGCTAAATTAGATGGAAAATGATACTTAAAGCTATAAATTTTTCCCATGCCAGAGATATTTTCTTTTTTCCATCCTCTTCTTATTACAATGTTAGCAGTTATTCATCAATGTGGTATTTCTTTTCAATAATATATAGCATTTTAGCACTGTTGTTTGTGACACAAAAAGTTGTAGTTACTCAGAGAGGCTGTGTTTAAAATTGGTTTTCCATCTCAAACATGCTACAGTGTACAAAAAGTTGTTAGAGAATGTTATCCTACAGGATAATATTACTTAAGGGCTGCAGATTATGAATTATTCACACAAAGACTGTGGGGGCCATAGAAATAAAATACTACTACACAGAGAGGAAACATTTCAAAGCTGTGCTTACTGCTAGAGCAGAAGACTAAGGACAATATTTGTCATCAAGTGAATTATTTCATACTCCTATAAATTGAATGTGATTTCCATTGGAATACTAGCTGTATTGTTTTACTGTTCCACAGTTTTTGATTTTTTAATCATGAATGAAAATATCACTACTACTACTTCTACTACCACTATTACTGCTACTGCAGTTATGACTAGTGGTAGTTGCAGCAGTAGTAGTACCATTATTAATTTCTAAAAATCATGGCTTTCTACTTCATTTCCTCTTTATGGATGTTTTAGACACACAAAAAAAAGCTTTTTAACTGTATTTGAGAATGGAATATATTTGATTTCAGAAACATTTCTATAACATTTTAACACACTTTGTAGGAGAAGCCCTATGTAGTACAACAGATTTTTTTTCTATAAGAATCTAACTCAGAACATGAATATTTGGTAACAGTATGGAATAAAAACTGATTTTACTTAGATGTTTAAAACTTCAAAGTTTTTGGCAGTATATAAATCAAGGAAAATTAACCACAATTAAAAATTAAAAAGAAAGAATTAACATTATAAGCAGGTATTAAGTTTTAGTCACAGGGTAAGTTGAAGGAATGTAAATAATTTAAATGGGAAATCTTTACTCCCTGGCACTCATGGGAGTATTTTCATTGATTTCAATGGTGTCACAATTACATGTGCTAAACTTCCACCATTAAAGCCACTCATGGATACCAGTAGGATGTCCAAGTATTTCATAAGTATAAACATATTTATGGAGTTTTCTATTGGATTTGCTGGGATATATACTTCGAGGATCTTTGTTTTGCCTTCTAAAAAACCTCCAGAACAACAACAAAAAATCCAGAACCAAAACTAAACCCAGAAATTTGTTACTATTTATTTCCCTATTTTTTTTACTGGGAGAAGGAATTAATTACTTTTTTCATTTACTTTACAGAATAAGAAGAGAATTTAATAATACATGGATTATGAGGAAATCCTTTAGATGCCCTGTGCATCTTCAGTATTTCTGATGCTTCGCCTCATCTGCTGTTTTATGCAGAACTTGCTCTGTGGAAGACCAAGACAGTCATGTGGCATTTGGCAAATTAATGAATTAATTTAACTACTATTTAGTTACATAGTTATTTCTGCAAATGTAAATTCTTTTTTGAGTAGTAAAGATAATTTTTTTAAAAAGGAACATGAAGTAACTCATTTATCTTGTCATAGAATAATCTACTAATGTAATCTTTTTCTTTCTGCTTTCAGAGTTGAAGTCACGTGCAGACATAATATGACAGCCTTCAAATTCATTATATTCTACTTATACTTATTTTTCAAAGGCAGTAGTTGGTGTACAGTGTGCATAATACTCTGGCTGTATTACACAGAGATTAATCTTCAACTCAAGCTAGAAAATATGCTGGAAAATGCTTCTAGGTTTTGATTAATTTTCTCTGCTCTTTATTATAAAATCCTGTTTTCTTTCTTCCTTGGAAGGTGCATGACTGCCTTAACTTACTCCTATCCTTTGAATATCTTGATTTTCTTTTTCTTCACAGTTCTAAATTGGTTCAGTAAAGAGCAAAAACCTCGAAGCAGTCAGACTAGAAACTCCCATTTACTCTTAAAAATGAGCTTCATTCAGCTGTTATCTATAGTGTCCTAAAACTAAAAACTAGCAAGTACATTCAAATGTATTCTTATGGCATGGGAATGTATTCTGTGGTTCAGGGAAGAGTATCAGAAGAGAAAATTAGATGACACTTGGAGAAAGTTATGCCATATATCAGATCAGTTTGGTGAAATGCCAGTGCAGGTTTCTGTTTATGTTGTGCAAATAACAATCTAGTCTATGCCAAACAAAGGACAAATTGTGTGTTTGGCAATATGTGTAACAAGTTCTGATAATTTAAAATTGTATGCTACTTAAATATATTTCCTTTCTAAAATAAGTTTCCTTTTGTATACTAATTTACTGATTTGATCTAATAGTGCTTATTTCCATAAATAATTAAAATTAAGCATTTTATAATAGTGTTTAAACAAATTGCTACTGCATTTAGAAAAGTTAAAAACTATTTCTCTAAAATATTTTTATCTTGATATAAGCTAATGTTTCATCTAGAATTTATAAATCTGTATTACTGATCTCTGCCATACCAGGGAGCACTGGAGATGGTGGTCCAGCCGTGTCTCACCAGCACCAAGCAGGGTATCCCTTCCCTTGGCTTCCTACTGTATTTTAGCTCAAATCCAGGGCTGGAGCATATCAGTGCATAAACTTGTTATTGTAGAGTAATTCATTAAATGTTATCAGATTTAAAATTAATTTTCAATATTTCAGTTAAGTATAGCATGTTGTGAATACTAGAGTCATGCCTTTTCACAATTCTGACTTCAGCAGAAGCCATTGTACCTGGAAGATAATGCAGCGTCCAGGCTTCAGAATTTCAATTTTTAAAGAAATGGCCTTTTCAAGAAAGAAATCATGGTCACTTATGTTCAGTTATCACAAGTTTAGTTAGAGTATTCATGCAGATATTATTTTCAGTTTAATTCAAAGAGAGAGAAATATATGTGCTTTTTGACTCCACTTATTTACCAGTTCAGACAGTACTTTATTTGACTTGAGTAACACCTTAATTCTCCATCTAGTTTATAGAGAGAAAAAAAAAATAAAATTTCATGTTTCTTTTTCCTTTTCTTTTATGGCATCAAGAAATAAAAACATTATTTACAAATATTTCTTGCAGTCTTGTGTTCCTGTTAGGCCAACTACTCATGTTGAGTAATTTTACAACATTGCAACTGAATAGGTCTCTTGGTCATTTCTAATTGCCTTTATAAATAACAACTTCTCATTACTGCCAGGTCACGGTAACAAAGGCATATGCAACCTCAAAACGGGCAGGAGCAACATTTTAACTGGGAAAGCAATGGTATGTGGATACCTTATTTAAACAAATACAAAAGAATAAGCCATGCATTTCCCGGGTTCAAAATGGCAGCTAATGTTACACAACTAACATTTTCACGGATTTTCATTATAAATTTAAAAAGTAATAAAAAAGTGCACTTCAGTAAAGTGAGTGCCACAGAAAGATGGTAAATAATTACCCTAAGTGTAACTGCTGAGATTAACTGTTTGGGGTCTGTTTGGGCTTGGAGTTTCTGGGAGGAAGGGTTGTTTATATATTGGGGATTTGGAGGGTTTATTGTCTCTACTTTTATGTAAGGAAAAAAGTTAAAATCTTGCTTTTATATGACAGTAGATTTCCCCCTTCCTCACCTTTCATGATCACTCCCCTTTCTCTATCTGTCTCTTGCACACAAATATAATTCATGAGACAATGAGCAGCAAGGAAAGGAGGCATAACACATTTTGAAGAATAAAATGAAGAAGATTTTTAAAGAATATTTATAGCAGTTATGAGGCATAAAAACTCTTGTGTATTTCAAATCACAATGGTCTGATGTCTGTTTGCATCATTGTGGTGATGCCTTTTTTTTGCAAGTGCAGAATGAGAGATTTTACAGTAAGTACAGAATTAGATTCAATATTAATCAAGTGTGCATGTTTACTGTATGCTTATATCTATTGTTGCTTTGAATTAAGAAATTGATAAAGATAATTCTATTTTTAAATTGTTCTTTTGTTTTCCTCTGGCTTTTTTTTTTGACAAGGACTTTGCAAATAGTTTATACATCCTTTGAGAGGTACCTTTAATAACCAATCAAAAAAAGTGAGATTAAAGAAAAGAATAAACTTCTATCATCTAACCTCAATAATGTTCAGTTAGTGATAATGTCATTTCACATTTTAACTCATATGATAAACTGCAAAAAATAATGAATTTAAAATACATTGAGTCAGTGATGATAATTATGGCAATTTTATGCATCTCAATTTCTCTTTCAAAAGAACATATAATTGCTCTGGTATTTTGTTTCCAACCCTCTTGTCTCTGAGCCAATATGAATTAAAATCAAACTGGTTTACAAGCTCGCCTTTTCCCTGCTGTTTACCAAATCCTTATCTGACTGAGAGATTCAAAGGGCTCAGCCTTCTCCTTGGGTCCTTGTCGTAGTCCAGGTGTCATCATGAGGGAATATGTCTGGTTTAAAGGAACAAGGGAGTTTCAACCAGGGAGGGAGCAACACTCCATGAGGAATAAATACCACTTGGTTCCTAAGACTGCCTTGAGATGCAGGCAACCTACCATGTATAAAGGGTCATCTTTGGTATGTCTTTTAACATGTTGCAAATGTTCCTCCTTTTCCTTTCTAATTGCAGCAATGGTAAAACAGATATCTGTTTTTGCAAAATAAATTTCAAGAATTTTCTCCATTTCATTCAAAGTATAGTGCATTAGATTAAGACTTGTCCCATGTCTATCTGAGGAGCTGTCCAGGGATGGTGCTACCCATCCAGTTACAAGAACAATCTCATTTGAACACCACAGTTACACTAATGACTACTTAGTGCGCTTAGTTGTAAGCTCCTGAGAGCTGGAAATTAGCTAAATTCCAGTGGTTTTTTCAACTTTGTTAAAAAGTGTTAAACCTTTTTTTTTTATTAATTTTTTACTCTGAAGTTATTGTGATCAAGTACTATCTGCTCAGATCTGAATTTTCTCATTTCCTTCACCAAGCCTAATGTTTTTAATAATAGTAAGATCTTTTACAATAAAGTTGGCACCCACTGCAGTAGCTTTTAATATCTCCTAAGAAGACTTATTTGTACAAATAATTATATGGCATATAGCATCTATCTGACTTAGCTAATAGGTGCTAGGTTGATCCTGTCTGAATGCCAGGTGTCCACTAAAATATTTTATAACTCCTCTTCTTTAGATTGCTAGGGAGAGAAAATATAATTAAAGGCTCATGGCTTGGGATTAGGACAGGATTACCATAATGGACAGACTGATGTGACATGGGGAAATTAGTTTAATTTAAAACCAATGCAATCAAAATAAGATAATGAGAAATAAAAGCAAATCTTAGAAAGACCTTTCCCCCCTACTCCTTTCCTCCAACTTCACTCCTGTTTTTTTCTATCTCCTCCCTGAGGAAGGGGAACTGTAGTCAGCTCATCACACACATTGTTTTTGTTCCTCCTTCCTCCTTATGGAGAGCAGTTCTCACATGCTCACCCTGCTCCAGCATGGGGTTCCCTTCCACGGGAGACAATTCTCCACAAACTTCTCCAACAGTGCTAATTTGGTCTTTCCCACAGGCTGCAGGTATTCACGAACACATCCAGCATGTGTCTTTAATGGGATGCTGTCCTTCAGGCACAGACTGCTCCAGCACAACATCCCCACAGGGCCACAGGTCCTACCAACAAACCTGCTCTAGCATGGACTCCTCTTTCCATGGATCCACAGGTCCTGCCAAGAACCTGCTTCAGTGTACAGTCAGAGCCTCCTTTGGATGCACCCAACTGCTCTGGTGTTGGGACTGCAGGTGGATCTCTGCTTCCCCACGGTCCTCCACGGGCAGCAGGGGCACAGCTGCCTCACCACGGGCTGCACCTCGGGCTGCAGGGGCATCCCAGCTCCGGTGCCTGGAGCACCTCCTCTGCCTCCTTCACCCTGATGTGGGTGCCTGCAGGGCTGTTTCTCTGACATACTCTTGCTTGTCTCCCTGGGTGAACCTGCTATTTCCTCCCTGTCTTAGCTGTGCTGTCCCAGAGGCACTGCCACCACCGCTGATTGTCTCAGCCTTGGCCAGCAGCAGATCCATCTTGGAGGTGACTGACATTGGCTCCATTAGACATGTGGGAAACTTCTAGTAGATTCTTTCAGAAACAATCCCTATAGTTGATCCACTACGAGAACCTTGCCATGAAAATCCAATCTAACAATCTAAATACCATATTTATACCACCAGAACCTGAACGTATTGAGCATAATAAAACAGCTGGGGAATACCAGTATCGGTTCTGTGGTCACACTCTTCCAATCATATCAACACCTAGCTTGTGCTTCTGTCCAGTCTCATTTTCTACACCTTTCTTGCAAAGGTTTATACAAAGCTATATAAACAAATAGTGATTCTGAAGTTCAATGGATTTAACTGATTTAATAAACATTGGATTTCATTATGTGACTTCTCAGGAACAATAAATGGATATTAAAATTGGTGTGGAAAAATACCAATACTCTGGGTGAAGATGTCTGCTTGGATTTGTGTAACACCTCACACGGTGTTATATTAATATTGAAAACATTGAAATTAATCTATAGTAGAAATAATTAGGCATTATTTCCTTTTGTATTCCATTTATTAATAAAAAATAAAAAGGTATTGCAAACAGAAGTAGCATAGGTTTACTAATAATGTCAAAGCTGCATTATTACAAAACATATAATGAACACCTATTTTCTTGTCATGCTATAAAAATATTAACAGAATTAATGTTTATTATCGGTATTTTATTCATGTATTAATTATTTATAAGCTATGTGAAGTTCCATTTTATATATAAAATGTGACTGTCAATGAATTCACATAGCAACTGGAAGAAATTTAAATGTCTCTCCTAGAGAATATAGTCATAAAATGGAAAATGTGGGCCTTTTTAACATGTATCTTCAGAAACAGAGTAATTTTTCATTGGTGACATGTCTGCTATACTTTATTTTGGTTTTCTGCTTCTCAAAATCATAATAATTCTCAGGAGAAAAATCTTTTCTTAATAAGTACTGCTTGACATTTACCATTACATACATGATAGATATTTGAAAACGATCATCAGTCAATGCTATGGCATCAAATTTAAACTTATTAGCCATGCAAATAACTTGGCAAGCAGATTTCATCAGCACCTTTTCAAATATTCAGACAAACAACATAAAAAAACCCCAAACAGAACAAGATCAAAGCAGCTCTTCCCCTTGCTAGCATGAAAGAGTTGCCAGTTAGAAGTTTACATACCTATTAATATAGTAATAAACATAAGCAAAAAATATGTTTAAAGGTATAATATTAATTTTCTTTTTTTTCTAGTGAATTTAAACTGAAAGGTAAATTTAAACCACTACAAAATAAAAAAGGGATGTTAGCTGTTAAAGACACAACTTGATCAAAATCCCATGATGCTTTAAGGATAAGGTGAATTAATCTTTATCAAAGTGTTTTAATGTTTACTATTTTAGCTAACATTTAGAAGAGATACCTCAAAGAGAATATTCATGTGAAGATTGGTGGATTTTTGCATGAAATATTTTTTCTTGAATTTCAACAAATTTGAAAGGGAGCAAGCAAGACTTTCTTAAAACATTCGCCACTTTTGAATCCAAGTGGATTCAAAAAGTAGGTAATATTGGTTTCACGTGAACTGGCAGCCTTTAAGTATTTATTTAATTCCAGCTCTATTATCTACATCTCTTAGATCCAAACTTTGATCTGAACCTTTACAGGTTCAACTGTCACCCATTCATCTTTACCAGTTCCTCCATCTCACCAGTCACTTAGCTGTGATAATCATATTGCTTACGTATATGGTTGTCCCAAAGACAATTAATTTATCAATGAGAATGATGTACTTAGCTGACTAAACACTTGAATAGTGTAGAATTCTACAAAAGCACATTTTAGTGTCCTCTTAAGTGATTTAATTTCCTGTAAAATCCAATTTTACCAGAAGTCCCTTTGAGTCAGAGTTTTCCATTAATTTAATGATGATAACAGAACCTTTTTTTCAGGAGGATTTAAAATGTCGCTGTAGAGAATTTCTCAGTTATGGTCAGTCTGGCATGGACCCAAACTATCATGTTCTGGTCACTCTATTTCAAACAAGCCATGCACCAACAAATCCGCATTTAGAAAAATGAGTGTTCTAAGAAGTGGGACAATTCAAATTACCCCAGCTTGACATCTTGATGATTTCTAAATTAAAGAACTTACATGACCTATAAAGGACATTTCCTAAAAGAAAAAGTTCCTCCCAGTCATTACAACTGTTTTTAGTCAAGTTTGGGCATATTTAGCAAAAACCAGAGAACTTGCAACTTCATGCATCTATTTCTAACAAATCTGTTAGGAATGTTGTCAATATCACTCAGCTGTCCAGCTAAGCATTAAGCTCCCAGAATAGGGATTGTTTCTGTGTTGCATTAAATGAATGTGCTGAATACAGTGGTTCTTCGTTTTAAATACAGAAGACTGTCTCTGCAAGCTAGAATGAAGATTCAGAGTCAAATGCCTGAGAGCCACAAACTTCCAGTGCTAAAGTAGCAGTAGTGGACCCCCTGACTGTGTAAGAAAGCAAAGAATATAAAAAATAAAGAATATAAAAAATACAAATATTATGTCATAAAAGAGCTGTGTGTTTATCATGAGCTATAGGAGAATCTGAAATGACTACTTTTAATGTTTCATACCAAGGTGAGACAACCAAAGGAAGTCTCTTCAGAACGGATTGCAATATAAAAGGAGTTATTTGCAAAGGAAGATAGGGATTATATTAAATGGAAATGTAACACTTTTAACTATGGATAAAGTTTTCTTCTTACCTGTGTCAGCACTTTGTGTGAATATGTGGGTACTTGAAAAGACAATGCTCTGTACTGGTCTGTGTGGCTTATCTGTATGTCTGGAGTACTGTGTGTGTGCCAGCCAGGGCACAGCCCCGCACTGACCTGCTGCAGCCACACCTGGCAGGCAGGGGAAAGGACAAACCCATCAGGAAACCCACCAACTTAAGCTGTCTCTGACAACTGAAGAAAGGCTCTGCCCTGTGCTGAGGGGCTTACCTTGGCTGGAGCTGGGCTGAGCTGAGCTGGTTTCAGCTCCTCCCTTAGGACCTGTTGCCTCCCCTGCCTGAGCATGAGCTCTGCCAGTGCCTCTGTGGCAAGGTTCAGAGTTTTTTTCCATAGTTGCTGTCTAAAAGAGCCTTTGGGGTGGCTGAGCCTGTGAAGGCTGTGGGACCACCCCTGGGCTCAGCTGTGAGCAGCCAGAGGGAATCAATCAGTAGTAACAAATTTTAAAAATACACCCAAAATATCTTAAGACTAAGAGGAAGTAGCTTTGACTCTGAATATCAAACTCCTTACACTGAAGTCCTCAGGATGTTGATGGCTCATGGTGACTGTCACTTCTTGGTCTTTAGGAAGACAGAGACCATAAATCTTAGGACCCAGAGGGACATTACAACGGTAGAAGCAATACTGATTACAATACACAAGTACCAGGAAGTTTATGTATAATAATTATGTCTGTATTTTGGTAAGAATTTTCTATGTTAACTTTGACTGTTAGGCTGTTACAACATTAGATTAACAATAATTTTTTAGCTCCATATATGTATATAGTCTGTTTCATTTTTTTCTGGGCTAGTGTATTAAATATACACATACCAAAAAGACTTCAATATTTTTAGCACAGTACTTGGTCCACTGGTATGTATATCAAACTTTTGACTAATCTGACCCTATAATTTGTGTTTTTCCTTTGGGAAATTATACTGCATTTTTAAGATGTATTATACAAGTGAAAAATCACCCAGCCAAGAAACAAACAAGAGAAAGAAAAAAAGCTAACAGTGATAATCAATGGACATGTTCTGGATGTGGTTTTTCAACATTTTGCTGTTTCTGACCAGAATATACTAAAAATTATTCTGTGTAGTACCTAGGAAGATCAAGTGTAGCTTGCTAAAGGGTGAAAGTATAGTTGCCACCAGAGACCATCAATAAACACACCCACATCTTCACTCTTACAATTTTACCTCATTTCTGGTACTGAGGTTAGGAAGTACTACAACCAGTAACCAGTGGCAAATGAGACTGCATACTTTATGAGGAAGAAAGAAGCCAAAGAGTAACGCAATATTTATTTTTCCACAGATTGAAGTAAAATGAACAAATAAAATATCTGTAAGGTAAAAAATGTCCATCTAAAGAGTTTCATCTTCCCTGTCAAAAGTTTCCGTCTGTACCATCGCTGTCTTTTTTCACCTCATCCTTTCCATTTTCTACTCTCTGATGATCATTTTATGCCTCAGTATGTTCTTTCTTGTCCTTTTGTGTCCCCATTTTTTTAGCTGGTCTCCTTGTGTCTGTTTAGTTTGACTTCGCTGCTTTGCTGTCTTGGAAATCATTGACCAAAGTTTCCACAGTTACCTTAAAAAGGCTGTTTGTGCTTGTACAGAAATCAGGTAGTATTTTACACTTCTTTTGACTCACATCTCTGGTGTGTTTACACAGGCTTGTTTTAGTTATGCCAGCTGTAGAAACATGGAAGAAATGTTTGTGCAGCACAATGCATACATCCAGGCAAACTGAACCATGGGGAGGGAAGGTAGGATGCCATCCCTATCTTTCCCTCTTGTGCATCACTTCAGAAGACTTCTGACATTGCAGGTGCCCAAGAGCTAGTTGACAGATCAGATTTCACCTGTTGAACTTGTGGAAGCACCAAAAATTCCAAAGAGAAATTCTAGGGTTCTAACACTCTGTGAGCTGGCCAAGATTTTGAGAACTCAACATGCTTTTCCTTCTGTGCTGCCAGGGAAGTTACTGATTCCTTGCTATGTTTGAAGAGCACTTCTGGTGACATTACACCCTACAAAGGCAGGTGACAGCCCTGAAGGGTTGGTGATTGCCAATTCACATACTCAGCACAAACACCTTGGTATCCCATGTTATTCTATGATTAACTACTTTGTGAGGAAATAACATATTTGTATGGAGAGTCGACCTTTTCTTGTACGAGTGGAACTGTTGTTTATTCAATTGAATGAGTAGCATTTGTATGCAGCCTTAATCATGAACATTTTGGAAATTGGCATCCAGCACTAAGTACAATCCTGTCAAATAACTGGCAGTGGATTAACTGTGACACCTAGAAACATGCCAGATTCTGACAGAATAAGAACTTGCTGTGTACCCAATGTCAATCATTCACTGAGTGCCACTCAAAATGCTTATCCTGTTAGTGATGACATCAATCTGCATTGGCATTCAAAATGCTGCTGCCCTTACAATACAGAATTGAAAGCAACAGGCAAAGCCCCAAAGTGCATGCATTTTAGCAACCACCTATCCTTCCTTAAGAACCGGGGCTACCTCCCATGTGGAAATGCTGTTTTACCAATGGGCCAGTGAATTAACCCTGGTGTTTGCAAAAAAAAAAAAAAAAAAAAAAAAAAAAAAAGAAGTATCTATTTTACACAGATTGCTCTACAGGCAGGCTCACTTGCAAGCACTCAAAGTAATTTCCATCATTAACTAAAACTTCCAGGGCCACTTAGGTCTAATTCTAGTTACATCCCAAGTTGTAGAAATCTACCCATATTAATAGCAACAATTAATGTACAGCAAGGGTCACACACACTTTTATGCCTCAGCGTGGTTAGAAAAGCACTCACTTCCTAAATAAGAGAAGAGAAACCTAAGTTCAGCCTGAGGGGTTTCAGAATTATAATCACCAGATGTTTAGGCTTACATTTATTTGATCTTCTCTTATCTTCATAAACCCTGCATTTCTGCCTACACAGTGAGCTAACACAAGAGGAACATTCCATTTTCTCTTTTCTTTTTCAGTCTATCTTGTTCTATACTCCACTAGAGTGAGCATGACCTTGTGAAGTAGGAGATGAAGCTGAAAAGGAAATTGAACACATCTCCGATTTCCTGGGCAAGTGTTCGAACTATTCAAAAGAGGAGTAGTTCTGCAGCAGTAGTGATGGAAAAAAAAGTGAGCTGTGTTTTTAAGTCCCTTACTTTGGAAAGTAAGGGACTAGCCAGATCATCCTTGGCTAGAGATCACTAATAAAAAAGTCTAAGGCAAGTTCATAAGCTTAAAATAAAAAAAAAAAGGCTAATTATTAAGATAGCTGTCTTTCCCTTCACCTTGCAAAGTTACACACAACTGAAATAATAAACAATACTCCTAAGCCTTAAGCATAGCTGGAAATACACTTTTCCACCATGTTCGTCCTATTAGCCACGGATAATCCCTTGTTCAGTATGTACAAGTATGAGTAGCTCTTTGGAGATATGTCTTTCACAACAGAAGACTTGGTGTTTGATATCCTGGAAAATGTATCTCAGACACTGCAATGGTTTTTCTTTGTCTTTGAGATACAGAAACTGGGCATTTGTTTCAGAGAGACTATTTGTATAATTGGATTATCAAATACTCTTATGAAACAAGCTATCATAAATTATATACTTGTTCTTCTGTTTTGCTCCAGTCACCAGGTAGGTTTCAAGTAGTGTATTTAGGCAAAGCACACACCAAAACTTCTGTTCAGTTAGAAAGCTCAAATAGGAGCAGGATTCTTGTTTTTCTATCATGCCAGGAGGCCCTAATTCTTAGGCATTTGTAGGCTCATTTAAGACATCTCAAAAAAAAAACCCTTAGTGATGACTTAATATCTGGACTAGCAAAGGGATATGAGCGTTCACTCTCACAGGCCAGATATTCTCAAAAGGAAAGTAGATCTTGGACCCTTAAATAGTGTCCCTTCTCGTTGTCAGACACAACTGCACAAAATTCCTTTCATAAATTTAGTAACCTCTATTCTAATACATTATTTACTCTAGTTGGCCTTTTAGAATATTATTTCAGAAAGAAACTAAATCTGAGGAAGGTCTAACAAGCCTGAAGACAGTTTTTCACAATTGCAGGACTGAGGTGTAATGTCTGTATTCCATCATGCTTTGCAAAAATTGTAGCTTGCTTAGAGTTGTCTGAGGTATTGGAACAAAGTCAAAACTGATGTAAGTTTAAGCGCCATTCAACTTGATAGTTCCATAAACTGAGCCTATTTATTTTTTGTTATTTGTCCTTGATAATATACATAGACAATCACTTGTTTACAAATCTTGTATTAAACATACAAATTTCATAAGGATCTTGAGCTTCTGAGCTGAATCTGATAATTCCATTGAAGAAAAAAAAAAAAAAAAGTAGCCCAGAAAATGTTAGTTGTTGAACAGCCAAAGTACTTTTAGGGAGCTGAGCATAGTGTGTGCGATACAGCATCAATGTCTCAAAACGGTGTTTTTCTGCTGCTGTCATGTGGAGGTCACTGTTTTCACTCCCGTAAATAGCTGCGATAAAACCTGAAGTATTACAGACTTGCTTAAAATTCAGCCAACGTGTAACAAGTGCAACTGTCAGCAATAGGAGGCCTTGAATAGCTGTAAAGGTTAAATATCAATTTGTTTTAAAAAAGAAGTCAAACTTGCTTCTCTACCATAAACTGCAAATCTGATGGCATTCAACCCATTAACACTCCTGTCAGACATTTGAATTTAAAGTGTTTGACAGCCCCCAAAGCACAGCACACTGTTATTAAATATAGATTACTTTGTATAGAGTTTTTGAATGTTTCCTTTTAATCTGAGAGGCATATCCAAAATTTTTCAAGAGTGTTAAATTTACTTAAACCTATGTCTAATTTTTATTTTGTTTTCAATGAAAGATCAAGTGATGAGAAAAAATTGAACTTGAAAATAGCAAATGCATTTTAAAAAACATTTGTGGAAGTACATAATGTTTGAATTTTAAAGCTTACAGTTTAAAATTGGATTCCACTAAATCACAATAATTAATATCACATCATCAGTGACAATAACAATAGCAGCAGATACAGCAAGGCTTTCTCTACCACTACAAAACTGGAAAGTGTTAAGATCTGAAATCAAGCAGAATTTTACTTTTCAATATTCAAATGAGTGAATGCAACATATTGGCTTTATTTTTACCTAATGAGCACATGATACAGCTTTATACACTGATTATATGAGATATTTCTTATATCTGTGGTGTAGAAAAAAGCATTTCCTCGGCTGTTCAACATTTGGGGGCTTTTGTTGTTGTTTCTTACATTTTTGGTATTGTGAAGGCATTTAACCAAATCTTGCTGGTATCTGCATTCATTGATTTTTCTGTCTTTGAAATCTGGACAGAAGCTGAATGTTTTCTTTGGTGGATACTTCCAAATTGTAAGGTATTTCAAATTGCCTTTTCTTGTGGTAGATAGAGAGTAATTAAGATTTCTTTTCCAGTTGCTGTAAAAATTTGAGTAGGATTGTTTATGTCTGATATGATTCCTGATGTACTTGGATTATCTTGATCCTTTTTATTATAAATTAATCTATCCTCTTTGCTTAATGGTATTAACCTATTGCGCAGGCTGCTAGCAAAAGTCGCTGTTGCACAGCTTCTTTGAACTCTTCAGATATATCAGCATGTAAGTCTATATCCTAGATTAAAACTATAATGTGTATAATGCATGTCAATCCCTCGGTTGTAAGGATATAGAGTAGAGCTTTCCCAGGAACAATACTATTATTAATGAACAGATGAAGAACTAATGTTTGAGCTCTTCCTGTCTGGACTTTTTGGAGAATTTATGCACTAAAAGCCTCCGCTGTGCAGGCTGTTTCCCATCTGTGCATCCACCAGCTCATGTGCTCCCACATCCCTACACGAGTTCATCCACTCAGCTCCTGTCGGTTCCTGCCCTTCTGGACCATGTCCTGGTTTGTCCTCGCGTGTTCTGGCACCAGCTCTTCGCTCTGCTTTCCTCTAGGTGGCAACAGAGGAGGGAGAAATACAAAGTCCTACCCTGGCTTGAAAGAAGCAAAACAATGAGGATCAAGAGAAGGAGAGAAACGGAAAGATAAAGAAAAATGGGAGGGGGAGGGGAAGACATTCAAAGAGTTCTTCTTGCCTTGTTGTCCTGTCTTTGAGAAATAGTAATATTCTCCACCAGATGATATTAACCAGCTCTTTATATTAGCTTTAGTTATCTGATCTTCCTTACAAGAAGGGATGGTGGAATAGGTTTTCAATCAGATCAATGTTTTTCCCAGCAGTGGGATGAACTTCCTTATTTCATTTATAGCGACTTCAGACCTGACTAACCTTGCCACGCTAGAGAAGTACCAGTGAGCTGAGATGTCAGGAGACACTGTGGAAAGAAGGTGCAATATTTACATTAGTTTACGGATACATACTTCCTGACACATTTTAAAGATAGTCTTAATAAGAAGACTATTTTTAAAAGAAACACTGTTGCACATGAAATCTGGAACCTTGCAAGAAAATATCATTACTTCGTGTTAAATTTTACTTATCTATTTTGGGGGGAGGTGGGTTTAGTATTTTCTTACTGATCCAAAGCCTCAATGCATATTAAACCTATTTCTGTAGGTTTTGTTGTGTCATATGAACAGACAATTTTACACATAAGCAGTAGCAAGTATCAATAATTACAGTCCACAGCCACAGTACTATTGTTAAAGTTCTATCAGTACTCCCAAAATACAATAATATGTTAGTTTCTTTTAAAAGGTGGTTGGATTTCTGATAAAAACTAAAGCCAAAATAATTCTAGAAAAGCCTAGAATTAGATAGTTATAACTCCTAACTTTTAAGAAGGTAAAACTTCAGAAAATATTATGAATTTATGTAAATAACTGAAAATATATTACAACTTTATTTTTAATTAATGTCCCTTGGTATTTTTCTGATAGGGTTGTGAAGTATTGTACACTATTACATCAAAACCATACACAGAAATAAGGCAAGAAGGATGAGTCTGCAGCTTACATAACATTCCTACAGCACCCAGACACAAACATGACAAGGAAACATCACAACAGCTAGTCCTGTAAACAGCTGTATTGCCAAGAATGATTAAAAAATTAGTCTAATGAACGTGTGTGTGTTTAAAGTTCATTTGTAGAGAGAGGCAGAGAAGTCTGCAATCACCCATTGTAGGATGACATGAGCTATAG
Organism: Leptocoma aspasia; assembly: GCA_013399835.1. NCBI lineage: Eukaryota > Metazoa > Chordata > Aves > Passeriformes > Nectariniidae > Leptocoma > Leptocoma aspasia. The sequence continues at coordinate 775,244 of VXAX01005193.1, read as the reverse complement.
AAAGCAAGTTACAACAGTACATTAAGGATAAAGCTAAATCAGGTTTTTCTATAGATTTGAGAAGGCATTTATACAGGTTTAATGGCACTTAAAGGGTATCCAGAAGGATATCCAGACTAGACAGTGAGTTAATGTAGAAATCTTGCTGTAAATCAGCGGCAGAAAATGGGCTACCTGGGAGTGTTTGCCTACCGATGTCTCCCAGATTGGTAGGGTCAGAGAATGGTCCCCCAACAAAAAACGTTTGCCTAGGGGTCATGGTTAATGAAAACACTCTCAGATAGATAGTTCCTGCACACCCTCATTCCTGTAGGTGTGTTGATGATGTCAACTAAATATACATCTAAATGTTTCTGATTTTGTGACGATATTTTAAGTTGGGTTTGAATATGTAGAATTCATACTTGAGAATTATGATTTTGGACTAAACAATAAACTGAACATAAACAATAGTGGTATAGAAAAGTACTTTGTAGATTTCTTATTTATCAAGATTCCTTTCCTTTTCGGACCACATTCTTCACTTTTACAGAATTTAGCTGCTAGGATTCTCTGTTCCCTTTTGGACAGATTTAGTGTTCACTTCTTTAAAAAGTCTCAGTTTACTGCTCTGAGATTCCAGTGTTTAGAGAGATTTCCAGATGATATCTACACTGCACAGCCTTCCCAGTTAAGTCCAGCGCAGGTGCAAGAGATGTGAGCCTAGAACCAGACTGTGAAAGTACATCATCTCACCTCCCAATTTCATTAAGTGTCTATAAAAGATTTGTTTATCCTTCAGGGTAGGATCTGACTGTACCAGAGCAGCTGGACAATATGAAAGATTGTAATAGAAAGTCAGTTACTGTCTGTCTTTCTAGCACTAAATGCTATTGTTTTCAAGCTTTATTTGCTTAACTCTACAGCTTTATACGCCCAAGCACCACAGAAAGGTTATTCTGTGCCATTATGAGTGTATGTGGTAATTGTTGCCTTTGATGATCCCAAAAGGTAAATCAATAAAAAGAACATATCCCACTGGCTGAAGCAGAACCTTGTTAAATTAGTAAAGAAATGTACTCAAGCTTCTCCAGAAGGACATCATTGTGATTACACAGAGGTGTCAAAGCAAAAAATCATGTCTTTCAGAGATAATATCTTCAGCCTAGTAAAGAAGCAAAGTTATACAGAATCCTTACAAACATATGTAGCTTGGGAACGTGTACTTTCCAAAACTCCAAGCTTAAGCAGTATGTCCTTCGGCAATTATTCTGCATGTTATGAAATCTCTAAGAATATGTTTGTATACTTATCTATGACAACCATCCCAATAGACTTGCATGTGCACATTTATGCCTTTAACTGTAAGCTAAACAGGATGCAGCGTTGGTGTGGGTTGTTCACACTGCTTAATTCTCAGCTTGGTCTCTGTTGTTAGTTTCACCTTGACCAACTAGTTGTGTCCTAAAAATCCCAGAGGAAATGTTTGAACTTAGTGCAGAATAGAGATCAACTCTACTAGGTAAATTCAGTGTACTCTTTAGGCATTTCTCAGTGAGGTAAGAGAATTTCTCTGCAGGACCATGGGTCATACTGTGCCAGATGGTTTTATCTGGCATGTGAATGGAGAATCATATTCAATCTATGCACCATTAAAACTGAAACTTTCGTCTATTTATTTAAATTGAGATATGCACTGATCTTGTACTTTTAATTTAGACAAGCAGTCCTTTGCAAGTATTATAGCGTTGATTACATAAGCAGATTCAGTTTCTCCTTCAGTTGAGCTTTAAAGTCATTCTTTAAAGCAGAGCAATTATGTGGCCTCTTTTGAGAGCTAGCAAATACCTATTAATTCAGCAGTATGTGTATATTGATCTTCTGATCTTAACCTATTCTGTTTATTGTCCTTTAACAGAATTCTTCCACGAGCATTAGTGCTCATGAGAAAGTAGAAGAGAGATTTATGTTACCTAAGGAATTTACATGCCTATATTTAAAGATTAGGAGTTCACATAAAGATATGACATCATTCCCACAAAAAAACTTGCTACAATGTGTCTGTGGATTTTATAATAAAACACAGGATAGATGTATTCACCTGAGCATTTCTTTTCTCTGTAAGTAAGAATAACTACAGATACACTGTATTCTCCATATAAATACTTAATGAAACATAAAGTTAGAAAATATCATTGAAATATTTAGATTTATGAACATATTTAGGTGAAAGTTACCATGCTTTAGAGTAGAAGCTGTTATTGTGTATTTTCTGCAGCATATAATAAAACAATCTCTGTAATTTAGAAAAGTAGACATGAATTATTCTATGCTTTAGGAAGTATTTCATGACAGGTGATTGGCAGGTCTAGTTCTGCCCAAAGCCTGTGAGCAAGCTGAAGTATTCATTGTAACAGATCTGTGGACCGTATCACTTGAAGGACAGGCAGAAGGGTATTTTTCTCATCACATTTTACTGTTTCAAGGCATACCCTCGGAGGCAGAATGCAGTATTTTTCTGGAAGTGATAAAAAGTTGTGCATGCAAAGCTTCTTTTTCAAAAACAAACAAGCGAGCAACAAATAACTAGAGTCTTGCTCATTATGTTCTCTGAGAGTTATTTCTTGTTCAGTCTGGTACCACCATCATTTCTAACACTGGAAATAGATTTGGAGCATGGCTTTGTTTTCCAAACAAGTTGGTGAATACCTATCAGTTCTTACCAATAATATCAACTGTTTTGTCTTTAACTCTTTATATCTTCCTTAGAAATTCAGAGTATGGAAGTATTACTTCCATACTCAGTATTCAGAGTATGGAAAATTAAACTTCACCAAAATCCAAGAAGCTAGCAGGCAAAAGCGCTGGGCTGCAAAGGTAAAAAATGGTTGAGAGGATAAGGGTTGAGGCAGAAAACCATACTAAGGATTGCAAGGAAATGCCTTTTAATGTTTTCTGCTATACTTTCTGCCTAATATTTAATACAACCAGAACTGGCTTTAGTGACAAGTAGCTCCAGAAAGTACCTACAAAATTATACTGATTCATCTCACAAGGTATATTGATCTTCTGTCCAAAATATAGGTCCAATGAATAACCCTATAAAAATATTTAAATTTATAATTATAATAAGTAAGTAAATCAGACAGTATATTAAACCTGGGATTTCTATACTGTTGTCTGTTTCAGTGAGATGAGTTAAACAGTAAACATTTTTTTGCTGGGGCTTCTAGCATGATATTGCATATCAGTGTTCCATCCATATGCACTCGTACAGCTAGAGTAGATTTTTAATGCTCTGCAATGTTTAATGTTCACTGCAGTTTCTACTGAAAATTAAAATTATAAAGAGTTTTATTTTTTGTCTTTTTCTCATCACTTGATATTTTTATATTCTGTTAATATTCTTCTTTATATAGCGCTATAGAGGCTTCTCATTAGGAAAATCTCTTTTACTTTTCATAGTGCTAACTAAAGTGCTTGATTATTATATCAAGACAGAAAATAACTCATAAGACTTTAACGTATTACTATGAAGGGAATAGTGCTCCTACTCTTTGCAATTCTCTTTCAATTTTAGAACTATTAGAGAAGATAGCAAAGCACTGTCTTTGTTTCTATTGTCTTCATGACTCTCTTTGACTCCTATTCATCTTCCTTTAAAGCTTTTCTTAAAGATAAACCTCAGAGACAAAGCAACCACTTTGCTTCTTTTTGATGTGTGAATTTAGGAAAAATGAAAACTAGCATTGGCATATATACATTTATTTGTTGAAGAAAATGTGGCACAAACTTTCCAGAACAGGAACAAAACCAGCAAATAACCAGTGTGGATTTTAATTTCTGCAAAAATATAATACTATAAAATCATTTTAGTAGTACATATTCAAAATAATGTACATAATATATGTTCTAGAATATATAATGTAATATATGCTATATAATAAATAATGTAATATGTACTGTGTAATGGATATAGATATTATTTTTGTATAATTTCAGACGTGTTATCACAGAATCATGGAATCTCAGAATGACTGAGTTGGGAAGGGGTCTCAGGAGGTCACTTGGTCAATTGTACCTGCTCAAGTAAGGCCACCAACAGCAAGCTGTCCAGGACAGTGTCCAGTCAGTTTCTGAACATTGCTGGAAACACTCTTACTAGCTCAGGTACCATTTGTCTTCTTTGTCACAAGTTTATTTTGCTGACTTGTTTTCAACTAGGTGTACAGGAGAACCCTCTGGTCCTCCTCTGCAGTGATGTTTGTGCTGGTTCATGACATGTTCCTTCCCAGATGCAGAACTTTTCACACTTCTTTGTTGAACTTTCTTGTTGAGAAACCCGTTGTCCCATTTTTCCAGTTTATTGTGGTCTCCTGGACAGCAGCATGACCCTCTGGTAAATCAGCATCCAGACCTCATTTTTGCATCCCCAGCACACTCATTAAGGGGACTCTGCTCCATCATTCGGATAATGATGTCAGAGTCCCATTTCAAGCCAACAGCAATATTATGGCTATAGCTCAATTGTTCAGTTAGAGTGAAATGTATAAAACATTGCACAAAATGTTGGACACCATGGAACCTGCTAATTGCTGAGTAGCTCCAGTGTTGACAACATGGACCCTTGTACTCATGGAACATTTCTTCTCTACTTAGAGATATTATGTATATATAAGTATTTTCTAAGTAAATCTAACATTGCTGAAATATGGGCTGCAAGGGCACACTGTCAGCTCATTGTCAACTTGTCATCCACCAATACTCCCAGGTTCTTCTCAGCAGAACTGTCTTGGAGCAGCTCAGCCCCCAGCCTGTACTGGTACTTGGGATTATTCCTTGCCAAAAGCAGGACCTGGCACTTGCCTTTGTATTTTATATAATAAGTTTGGGTTTCTTTTATAAAGAGTTTATATAATGGCTTCACATTATATTATTTATATATATCTATCCCATATGTCATATATATATATATTATTCCATATATCTATTAGTTTTATATAATTAGTTTTATATAATTATATATATAATTATATATCTATATAATTTATATTACAATTATAATAGTTGCATGTAATAGGTTTTTTATATTACCTTTTTTATGAAGTGAAGCAAAATATTGTATCTTACTATTTATAGTTTTGCAGGGTGAAAAAATGCATATTTGCATGTTTTTAGTTACCCTCAGCAAAAATGGATTTTAAAAAATGATTACTTCCATTTGCAAAAATATCCTCTATTTACTGTAATTTTGTTAACTCTGTATCTGGCAGTTAAAAACATGTTCATTGGTAAAAATAGCTGCTTTTCGATTACCTTTATTCATGCTGAGTGATGCCTTTCTTCAAATGGTGCTATTGACTGCATCTGGTCTATTTATAAAGTACTATTCAACACAAGGGAGAAGAGAGGAGTCAGATGCCTGATGCTCTGTCCAGGGCAGTGAGTCTAAAGATGTGACACGAAATCCTTACTCTATTGCATGCTATAGCAATTTTGTCTTTGACTTTAGTGAAGCCAGAATTTCATCCATTATATATACTTATTTCTCTGACTTCTTTGGAGTCAGACATTTCATTTATTTCTCCAAACTCTTCGCAGTCTTTCATCAAAGTCAAATACTAACTTCATTTACAACACAGTGAAACCCTGCTGAATTTCAGGAAATATTTTCCCAGGCAGAAGTTAAGCTAAAAAGGTTAGCAGATATTTAGTTAAAGCTACATTTGAGCTAATTGCTATGTAAGTGTTTAGTATTCTTACATTTAAACATGTGCTAAAGTGTACACTGAAATGGAGGTCCTATGCTGAATTAAGTCTATGAACAATAGAAATAAGTAAGAACCAGAATATTTGGAGGGTATGGCTTGACACAGGCAGGCAGCCAGAAAAACCAAAAAATCATGACTGAAATGCAAAAAGTAAATTTATTTCATTGTCTCACTAACTGGAGGATCCCAAAGCAGCACCTGGGCAGAGACAGATGAGCAGGAATGCCAGCACGATCAGGATCATTCTATCCTGGGAGCTGGCAAGGCTGCTATTTGCATGCATTTATTGAAGGCCTGCACACATGTAGTTTACCACCATGCCCTGATCTCCCCGGTGCTTTTTATGATCCCCAAGACGGGGAGCTCAAGCATGTCCATGAGAGTGCCTCCACAATCACCTGTTTTGTGTGCAATCACAATCACCTGCACAGAGATTCTACTTTTCAAAAGAGAGGATAAAAAGCAGTAGGCATTATAAAGGGGGGTTCCCACATTTATTCTCCAGGCCTTGGAGAATACCCTCCAGTTGCAGGGTGAGTTGAGTGAATCTACTATCCTCCTTGTCATCCTTCAGCTTTTAACTCTTTCCTTCCAACAGATGCAGTAAAATTTTGTTTGGTGGCACAATCAGATCAAGTTTCATAGTCTGTGAGTTGGAAGTATTAGAGCATCCGCTGAGCATGTTAGAAAAGGAAAGGCTGTGCTAGAAATGGGACTTGGATCATGTGCCAGTGTATATTCTAGGAAGCTGAAGTCAGACTTTCTCTTGGAGTAGGCCTTGTTCTTTTCCCCTTCTTTGCTTTAAACTTGTGTCCCAGGGCTCTATTCTGTAATCCAATTCCTACACCAATTCCCATATCTCCCACCCTCTCCTGGGAGAGGAGACAGAAGTCTCATGGCATGCACCATCTACAGGAAAGAGGAAAAAGTACAGCCAGTCAAAAGCAATGGATTCTTGACTGTTCTTGATGCCGTAGTCACAGATGTGAGGAAAAACAAGGAATGTTGTGTTATATCACCACCTCCTCTGACACTGAAAAAGGAAGAAGACTACTTTGTCTTGTTTAAACCTTTCAACCAAAACCAAGGAAATTCTGCATTAAATACCACAGCTGAGATTACTTGCCTTGTTTTTATGGAGGAGTCTAGAGAAGTGCAATGGTCCTATGCTATATTCATCCTTGTTCTTGACTATATTTCTTTTATTTCTCTTCAATTTCAGCCTCCGATTTTGTGGCTAAGATTTCTAAGGTTGTATTTAATTAATAAGTAGGAAAAAAATCTTGCCAGAAAGTATTGCCAAAAAATATAAAAATTGTCATACCATAAAAGGAAAACCTATCAACCATCCTAGGAATGCAGTAGGGAGTTTTCTAAGAGATTTCCTAATAAAACCAGAAAGTTTATATATATTTTATTCTGAAGGTATCTCAAGAAATAAACACAGCAATTAAATACCAGTATTTTTTGTAGATTTTTATATAAATTTTTTACCTAAGCTGCTGCTGAAATAATCTTGTGAAACTTCTTTGAATGTCAGCAATTCTCTCAATCTTTTCAATTTAATGAATAAAGTTAACATTTATAATTACTTATGTATGAATGTAATTAGAGGAGTTAAATTAATAATATATGAGAGTAATTTTTTATGAATATATTCCAGAAGTGATAATTAGGGGAAGCACCAAAAGTGCTGTAATAACTTTTACACTGCAATTATTTAGCCATTCTAAAGCCCACACACTCTTTGAAACTGGTCCATCTTATGAAAAAATATAACCTGGGAATGACTTCTGGATGACCAGGTCATCTGGTGCAAATTGCTGTTCAGAGTTCACTCTGGCCTTTGTCCCATTGAGTTTCAAACACCTCTAAGGGTAGGGATTCCACAGCCTTTCTGGGAAATCCTTTCCAAAGCCTGACTATACCCACTATGGATATTTTTTCCCTTAATATCAGATAAGAATATCCTCTCTTTAAAATTGTCCTGTGCTTAAGCACAACAGACTGCTGCAGGTGCACTAGCACTGGAAATCTCCCATGCTTAAACATTTACATAAAACATATCTTTTGATCCTTCAAAATGCAAGATTTTGGAGCATAAAATCCTGGAAGTATTAACTTCTAACTTGAATTGGTCATGTAAGATGGCAATAATTTCAATGTCTTCTTCTACGTCTTGATATAGAAGCTGGCTGGAAAAAGTAATACTATTTTGAAAGAATTGAAAACTTAGGCAATGCCACAAGAAAGTGTTTAAAGTTTTTATGCTCCATGCCCAGAAGTGCTTTTCTTGCAACAAAAATTTGTTTGCTGTTCTGGTCATTTGCATACAGGTAAGATGTGGTTCCTCTAGTTTGTTATATATACACAATTTCATGTGGTTCGTTTCCTCTTTTTAACTTTTGTCTTCCTTTTCCATAAATATATTTAAATACTTAAAAGCAGAAAATATTCTTCATTTTTTTCCTTTTCCTTTCCCATGAGTATGTAGTGTGCAAAGAGGACAGAGCCAAGGTCTTGTCAGTGGTCTCCAGTGACAGGATCAGAGGCAATGGGCACACACTGAAACGCAGAAGGTTCCTCTTGAACATCAGGAAACACTTTTTCACTGTGAGTGTGACCGAGCACTGGCTCAGGCTGTCCCTGGGGCTTGTGAAGTTTCCATTCAAAAGCTGTTTGAGCATGGTTATAGGCAACCTGTTCTAGGTGAACATTCTTGAGCAGGGGGTATTGATGATCATCCCTGGTCCCTGCCAAGCTGAATTCCTCTGTAATTCTGTGATTCTGTGAAGCTAGCTCTACCTTAATGAGCACACATTTAATTCCTGCACCTAGGCATTTAGTTCAAAATTTCCTAAGTATGAATTGTCTTATTCACACCTGTGTTATTTTCAAATGGAAAACCAATGCAAATGTCCCAACTCTGTTTTAGAGGTTTAATGCAAAAAATTTGTTTAAATGTAGCATAAAATCAATAGGAAACAAAAAGGTAGAGGGAAAAGAAGGAAATAATGATTTTAGCAGAAGATAAAATAGGATGCAATAGTTTCTAAGCTAAAATTTATACAAGGGCATTTAATGAAATAAAATGCATTACAGAGAGTGTAAGACAGAACTTATTAATTATTAAAGCAAATATCTAATTCTCTTGATGAATCTTTGTAAATTAACTGTTTGCAGCCAATGTAACTCAAAGCTGCCACTATTAATTTTTACAACTTGGTTAATATTGGGTATTTGGGGTTGTATTTTGCATTGTGGGACTATATCAGGGAAGGTTCAGGTCAATATTAGGAAAAGTTTCTCCAACCAGAGGGTGCTTTGGCACTTAAACAGTGGAAAGTAGTCACGACACCAAGCCTGCTGGAGTTCAATAAGCACTTGAACAATGCTTTCAGGCACATGGCGTGATTCTTGAGGCTGTCCTGTACAGGGCCAGGAATTGGACTTAACGATCTCTGGGGACCCTTTTCAACTCAGGATATTGTATGATTCTATGATTATGTAAAAATTTGGGTCTTTGAGTGAGGTGTACTAACAAAATACCCTCCAAATAACCAGCATAAATCTTCCATTACCATCTTAATATTGTGTCCAGAATTGACTTTCCAACCTTGCAATGTTTTATTGTTAAGCAGGAGTCATCAAAATAATCACTGTGTTTACTGATAGGCTGTTAACTACATTTTCACTTGTTATCATCCTGAAAAAGCATATTAATAGAAGTCAGAAGTCAGACAGGTGTGCCCACACCTCTTTTATTCTGAATAGGCTAATTAAATATGCTAGCAAAGATGCAAACAATTACATGAAAACCGATATAAGAACTGTTTATCCTACATGCATTCATTTTGCACTGAAAGGTCTTTGGTGATTTAAAGATCTTAATGCTTATGAGTTGGACGTTGTCAACCAAGTACAGTAGCACTGTGTTATGAATTATATATTTCTCTTTTATAAGGCACAGTAGCCACAAGACCTAATTCTGCTCACAGAAAGACTATGCCACCCTACTGAGCTCAGCATATTTGCACTATTTTCGGGGAATACACTGAAACTTTAGCCTGTACTTTCTAAACACGAGGCAAAATATTTTCTGACACAAATATAATAGAAATCATGATTCCTTTTTCCTACAGGCATGAGTACAGTGTTTTTTATTTCCTTTACCATCCAGCCTAATACATTAGCCATCAGAGCACCTTGCATATGGGAAATCCCTTTTCGCTGCTCAAACAAATGTTTAAGTAGAGATGTGCCTCAATAAAATAGAAGACAAAAGCTTAAGGATAATTTTATTTTAAAAGATGTTTATATGATTTTATTGAAATGTGAAAGACATGAGTCTAAGTTTCATCAGATTAAGAACTACTAATTCTTTATATTATTTTTCCTTGGTGAGACTTGTACTAAAAATGGGTGGCTATAAAAGGTTCTGCAATAATTTTCTCTTCATATGGTTTTCTGTATGTGTGTTCGTGTTTGTGTGTGTATCTTTATCGTCTCTGATAGAAGACAGAAGATTCCATCATACTGTTGAAACCAGGAAGAATCCAAGGTTTATATGAGCCTAAAACAAGAAGAGATTGCCTCTTTAAAGCTCTGAATTAAGCACACCACTTTCCTGAGAAAAACACAGTCTAAACCTTCTAAATTTTTCCGTGTTATCCCACAAGCACTAAGCAAAATTAAAAAAAAATTTAACATAATATTAGATGTACTATTACCAAAAATCTGTTCTACAAAACCACACTGTGGGGATGTACTTTTATTGAGCAGGTACAGATGGTATTATGAAAGAAAAAATAATTTGAAACAACTTACATTTCATTATTATATTCTTTCATTAATGTTCACAAAGTTTTTTGAGATCCAAAGATGATTGGTACTGAAGAAGTGTAAAGCAATAACATCACAATCAATGGTGAGCATACAGAAATGACAGGTTTATGAACATATGTGAGAGAATTTTTCTGTACTAGATTACCCTGTGTTGAATCTAATAAAGTGTAGATTATGACATTATTCTGATAGCTTCATAGGCTTCCTTCTCACAAAATTATGATCTTTAAAATTACTTTAAGATAAGAGAGAAGAAACTCCAAGCACTTGTTTTGTTTATTATTTTTCTTGCTATTCTAGTCAATGCTGTATGGAGAGCCAGCTTTAAAATACCTCAGTGTATTTTACTTCTTTCCAGTACAGCCTCTCCAGATTGTTTCTCAACATTAGAAAATTATGAAATTACTGCCTATGGAGTAAACTATCAGAAAGCAAAAAAAAGACAGGAAATTACCTGAGCTATTAAGGAAACTTATTCTTTAATAAATGGCCTTTAGGAGGATAAACACTAAAAATTATTAACATTTTCTAGTAGTGGTGGACTTATATTTTTCACTTCTACCTTCAATTCTCCATTTCCTCATGCAAATTATGGTGAATTGAAGTTAGTCTTATACAGTTTTTCTAGTCATCCTTTCCTTTTTCTCACTAGCTAAATGCCTCCAAATAAAAACCCAAGCTCCAATGCCATTATATGGATCCCAGGAGACCAGGATACGTATTGTGCATTTGATTAAACTTCTATACATAAAATAAGAGAGGCTTTCTGAATTTTAAAGTGTAAATAGAGTACAGCCCATAAATTTTATTTTTGTTTTTTATTGAAGCATTAACCTGACATTGCCAGCTATTTTTGTGAAAGTCTCATTTTAGAATAAACTTGTTAGCTGTATAGCAATCTTTTTCTGATCTAACAATATTTTAACTTTGCACATACAGATATTTTAAGTTTCCTCCATTTCTTTCCAGTTTCTCTGATTCTTTCTTCTTTTAATTATGCGATCTTTAAATATTTTCTTTGTGTGTGTTGCATGTTTGCATGTACATGCATCACCAGCAAGGTTCACAGAATCACAGAATGACTGAGGCTAGAAGGGACATTTCAAGGTATTCTGTTCCAATCCCCCTGCCCTAGCAGTGTCACTCAAGGACAATAGCAGGGCTCCCAAGGACAATATCCAGACAGCTTTTGACTAGCTGTCAAAGAACTGATAGTGTTTAGGTTTTTCTGTTTGGATCCTTAAACTAAATTTTATGAAGAAGAAAAAACTTACTCAAAATCCTACAAAGATTAATATTTTTCAGCATCAAAGCAGTGAAAATCCTCTTAATTTTAGATTCCTGACACTTAACAAATGAACAGTTCTGATCCAGTTTTGATGATTTTCAAATAATTTCCTTTGTTCCTTTGCTAAAAAAATTGTTCTCATACTCATGCCCTCTTTTCATATTTGCAGTACACTCATAATCAGAGGGGAAAAAAAAAAGCATATCTATCATTTTTAGTGGTTACTGAACCATGAGGAATTTTTTTTGGTGTGAGATCTTTTCTGGCTTTGTTTTTGTACCCTGGTGTTTTCTCTGATTTGTGCACAATACAGAATTCCAGTTCAACATGAGAAATGAAATATACTTTATATAGGAATATATATCTCTGTCTCTTTAGTGTCTTTTTAGAGGGTGTTATGGAGGTCCAGTTATTAAAAAATTATGGATTTGGTTCCAGTTATTGAACTACTGCTAAATCAAAGGCATTCTGTCTATTCTGTGAGAAAACTGACACTCTCTGCATCACGTTCCTTGTATTGCACTTTGATGAATAAACTAAATTCCAAAATGGGAGTTTGTAACTATCAAAACAGAAAATTAATGACAATGCAGACAAACAAATTTGTTTTGTTTGCCTTGCACGATGCTAAAGCTGACTTTGTCTAATTTCTTATTTCTCATGTTGTTTGGTAGGGCTACTTACTTTTTTTTATATATGACATGTTAGTGATAATAACAGCAATAACAACAACTCTTATAAGATGATACATACTTGAAACACAAGATAAGTAATATATATAATCTTATTAACTAAAAATAATAATAATATAGAGGGAGAAGGCTCCTGTGACAGCTAACAAACTAGAGTTTTTATGGATAAGGAAGAAGCAAATATTCACTCCTTGAGGACAAATAAAATGAATATTTTTCTGCTACTTAATGACTTATTTGTAAAACTGAAATATGGGGAAGCTCTTTACTGGTAGCAGGGCTTATAGGGAAATAACTGAGGATCCTTAATAGTTAAAGGAAAGACTGAGTTAGATGACTCATCCTCTGTTTTTGGGGGATGGAAAAGGATTCCTAGGCAGGTCCAAAAAACAATTTAAATCTCAACCACCAGATTTAAAGTAACATTCTCTGGGTTCTTCAATCACTTGTTCCTTTTCATTTAAAGCCATATTTGATAAATTTCTTGGGTTTACTTGTTTGATGTTCCTTAACTCTGTCAGCACTGTTAAGAATTCTCCTTCCTGTACTTGCCCACAGTTTTGAGTCACAACACATACTCCAACACACACTCTAGAGAAAGAAATAATAATATCAGCCTAGAGTATTGTTTGGTCCAGGATTCCTCTGAGCCCTGTATGGCATTTCTGTAAATGTGCTTTATTTCCTGTTTTTGTTTCAAGATGCAAGTGGATGGACTAATATATCAAGTGATATTAAATTGATATTTTGCACCCTAGGGGTTATATTAAAATGTTCTGTTACACCGCATGACTTACAAGAATATTTGAAGCATTTGCAAGTGGTATTTGGCAGTACAAACCCTATGAAAATGCTGAAGAAAAATATTGCAGAATAAAGGCAGACAATTCTGAAAGAATCTTTTCCAACTTATTATAAACGCTGATCTCTGAAACAAACTTTTTCTCACAAAAGTTAATTTTTTTTTATTGGAATGAGAATAGATTTATTAATTTAGTTAAAACAAACAAATCAAACCAAACCAAGAGAAACAAAGAACCAAAACAAACTAACCAAAAAGCCCTAGAAGATATTAATATTTATCATCAAAATCTGATGACTAGGAAACAAAAGCAAACCAGGGAGATACATTTTCTGACATTGCAAGCCAAATCACAGAAGTTAGGTGTCAGTCTCCACTAACCATGTAGAAAATATTAGGCAATGAAAATCTTCCATCATTTGGCATCCAGACTGACAGTTCTTTTGAGGACAATGGGAATAGCCCTGTATATGCATACACATACACATATGCACACCTACACATGTCCATGTACAAATGTGTACATACTCTCTTTTTTAAAACCCATTATTTTTCCACTGAAAGTAGAAAATGTATTTTTTTTTTCTCTTTACCTTCACTGATTTTGCTTCACCTATGTAAAGACTGTCAGTTCCATCAAAGCCAGAAATACACTGGATCCTAGGATAGATGCTTATCTCTGTGCCACTTGATATACATATACATGTGTTTTGGGATTATGCTTTTTTATATGATCAGGGATGTTTGCAAGGTAAACAGCAAAGTGCAAAGGGATTTTAGTACCTTCAATATTAGGCAAAGCCAGCACATATGGGGTTTGAACAGCTTTCAGAGCAGCAGCTGCAATCCAGGCAGCTGAATTCCACCTTAAGTGAAATCTATTTGGACTAATTAAATAGTACACTTGGAAGACAGTAAGAGTTGTGGTGTCTGATAGAAGACTAACAAAGAGAAAATTTTTGTTCTCTGGAAATATACTCGTCTGGCAAAACATTTCACAGGAATGTCTGTTTGCCTGTATATTTAAAGAGAATCCAGACATTTGATTTAGAAAACCTGGTCTCATGTCACTAATTTACCTACCCATAAACTTAAAAAATAAGTCTTTGTACCAGTGACGTCAGGCTGAAAACAATCTTACTGTATTTTCAAGTCCATGCACACAGTCTGAATCTGACTTCTGACTAAGCTTCTCAAAGACTTCTTCCCCCTCTTCTCAGAATATGGGGTAAAAGGTCTGTTCTAGTTCTCTTGGATGAAATGCAGAGCATTCCTGTTGCTGAGAGTTCTTTTCCTGCTTCCAGGCCCTTCTCATTGTCCACCGTGAGACAAGAGGAGTTAGACAGGAGAAAGCCTGAACATTTTTTAGTTCCTTGGTAAATTGGGCCTTTATACATTGCCCAAGATAATGCTTTTATTTTTTTCCCCAGCTGTTAGTATGCAAATACCTAAGAATATAACCACTAGCTGGAGTTTCTGATGACCAAATGTGAAAATTAAAAGTAACAGCAAAGTAGTAGAGAAATTTGCAGCAGAATTGCTAATGTTATACCATGTGATCCTCTCACTGCCTATAGATATGGCTGTTACATTTTCTGAGAATGAAAATATTCAGATTCCAAGGAACATTCAGAATATCTTTCTCTTCTTGCTTCTCTTTGGAGTAATTCTTTTAAGTGTCTTCACTGAGTTTTGACACCTTTATCAGGCAATGTTCTATTAACTGGAAATATCTTCTGACTTCTAATATGTACATAATTACTTTTTCTGGCAGTATTCCATTTAAAGGGGTCCATTTCAGACTCAATGAAATACCTTCAAATCAATTGAATTGCAATTTAACTTAATCATAAGAATGGAAATAATTCCCTGATATTACAGCAATATTTATGAAGAAACTAATTGTGTGCATCCCACTACTAGTCACATTTACTTACATAAACAAGCTGGAATGTATTTTGGGTTGCCTGTATATATATCAATTAAAAAAAGTATACGAATAACTCTGAGGTCAGAAAAACCTTGAATTTTAGCACCAATCTTTTAGCATTAATTTCTTGGTAGCTTTGAATAAAACTTCTCCTATTTTGACCCAGAAGTGTCCTAGTTTCTTCAACCTATTTAAAATAGAAAAAGATTAATTATATTACAGGCTGTTTCGAGAATTCATTGGTTTATTAGCTCAGTTCCTCAGTGCTCACTGAATGCAATGGTGAAGTTCATTCCTGGAATGCATCTTCTGCTTCAGTTTGTGTTGTGTGGCAGTGGTGCAAAAGGAAGTGTGGTAATAAACTAGAGAATTTTCCTGAAAACTACCCCCCGATAAGTACTACTGTTGAAACTAATGTAGACACATCCTTTGGATTAGTTTTCTATTCCAGTAAATCTTCATAGAAGCTGTCTGCATTTGAGAGTATTGAATAAATTTGATGCCAAGCAGCAGCACATAGATGGGAAAGGAACATAACTATTTCATTGATACCTCTTTTAAAATATGAAGCATAATTTATTTAAATTCACATTTCAGTAAAATAAATGCCTTTACATTTTTCCTCACAACAATATATTGGCTTTCCTTTTTCAAGCATAGGACATAATGTGAGGTGCTCAGTGTAATAGCAAGGTAGATTTTAGAAACAAGAACATGCCAGAAAGGAAGCAAATATTAAGTAGAAGGAACAGCCTGGGACTTTTTGTCACTGAGAGGATGGCCCGAGACCTCATAGCATCTTTGCTACCATGATAACAGAATTTGTGAAATTGTGCTAAAACATTATTTAAATAACCATTTTTTGCTCTTGCTGTAATATTCAACCAAAACTTAGGCAAGATTACAGCCTATGAAAATTTCAAATTACTCATGTTGAGATTTGGAGTATTAATTATTCAGAATCCATCTGTACTTGGGAGGCTCCAGATCCAGCCAGGTTTATTACAAACAGCATGCACACATCCTCCTCTTACAAAGAATCTGAGCACAGCTGAAGAAACTAGACTGGTCTGTCTGCAGATTCCTTTTACAGCAGCTAGGGGAGCTTGAGTGTCAGAAACAAGGACTGAGAATAGGAAAAATATCTCTTCTAAATTGATGATTGGCCTACAGGCTGTAAGGAGGACAAGAGGATAAAAAGCAAATGCAGAGAGACTGACAGGGGTGATGTGGCTTTCCAGAAAGAGAAGCAGCAAATAGTGTGAGGATCCAGTGCAAAATAATTAGTATAGGCCTAATACAGCAATTCTCTTCCTTATTCTGTATAGACATTTTAGAAGACCAACAAATTTTGCCTTTTTAAATCTCCCCTACCATGACAAGTGCTACAGAGAGGGGAAAAAAGCTGAAAACAGAAATGCCAAGCATGTGAGCAGAAATTGTACTTAAAAATTGGTATATGAAGATACAGATTACATTTGTATTTGTGCGTACAGAATCAGTTCAGATTTCTTGATAATCTCAAATTTTGTTCTTCTGGGGTTCAGCCTTATAATATTTTATTTTTAACAAAACACTCTCTATATATAATTTCTATTTATTTTTTTAATATCTTACTTTCCACTCCATTGTTCCAGTGTAGGTACCTTTTTTCTTTTATTTTTTCCTTACTGTGTATGTTTTACTTGTCTCTTTTCCTCTAAATCCCTTCCCTTTATTCTGTTCAGCTTCAGTATTCTCTTCTCTCTACTCTTTTGCTGAACTGTTGAATCTGTGAGCAGATAATACAGATAAGAGGAAAGGAGCCATGCAGCTAGGCAAAAATCCAGACAGCTAGGACTGGATCAGAGGCCACTTCCCAGCACAAAGGCTTTCATGTCAGTGCTTTTAGGGGCATTCACAGCCAGCTGAACAACCCTCAACAATCTCTGCCAGATCTTTGTCTCCTTTCCACCACATTCAACATATGAAGCTCTTCAAAAAAGAATGTATTTCTATTGGGTTTTCATGTCAAGGTTTTGATGGTGGGGGGCTACAGAGGTGGTTTATGTAAGAAGCTGCTAGAAGCTTCCTCTAAGTCCAGTGGTGACAGTGCCAACAGGCTGCATGAAGAAAGCACCACTGGCCAAGCCCAAGCCCATCAGTGACAATAGTAGTATCTATATGGTAGTATCTATGGATAGCATAATTAAGAAAGGGAAAAAGTCATTGTGCAGAAGCAGATTGCAGCTCCACAAGACCTTACAGCAGTCCTCATTTCCTGCTCCCCCTGCCCTGCTGGCCATAGTCATGCAGAGAATTTGGGAATAGAGTTAAGTACAAGAAGAAGGAAGGGGTGGGGAACAGGTGTTTTTAAGATTTGGGTTTATTTCTCAATATTCTACTCTGATTTGATTGGTAATAAATGCAATTAATTTTCCCAATCGAGTCTGTTTTGCCCATGACAGTAATTGGTGAGTGATGTTTTCCTGTCCATTTCTTGGCTCAGGACCCTTTCATTATATTTTTTATCCTCTGTTCATTTGAAAATGGGGAGGGATAGAGCAGTTTTGGTGGCCATCTGGCATCCAGACAGGTTAAATCCATCACATCACTTTAACATTTCAATTATGTAATGATTTAGACAGCAGTTACTGTCAGGGACTTCTTATCACTTTTTCATGTGAAAGAAATCCATATTCCACTCTTGTCTCTTTGAAATAATTTCTGTCCTCTGGTTAGAAATGATTCCTGATAAACTTGTACATTGAGGGTCAATCCTTGCCCATAGGAAGATGTCAGCTTATCCAATATGCAGTTTGTACTTGCAATCTCATCCCACTGCATGTTAGAGCTTTTATCCCACTTTCACAGCTCCTTTACAGGTGTCAAACTCATTCTCTTTGATTAGTTCTTGCCCTCTTTGACATATAAGACTGCATGACAGGATTTATGCCATACTGCAACAAGTACAGGTCCTGAATAAGCTGTAAGTTTTGATAAAAAATAAAGTACAATTTTCAGGTAACTATACAGTAAACACATGCTTTATACCACAATGAAATAACTATTGATATGATCAGAAAATTGCCTTTATTTTCACTATCCCCTTTCCTTACACTTTATTCACAAAAGAAAAGGCAGCAATGTGCACTTGCAGCCCAGAAAGCCAAATGTATCCAGGGCCGTGTCAAAAGAAACAGGGCCAGTAAGGTGAGGGAGGTGATTCTCCTCCTCTGCTCTCATGAGATCCCACCTGGAGTGCTGCACTCAGGTCTGAAGTCCTCAACGTAAGAAAGATATGGACCTGTTTGGGTAACTCCAGAGAAGAGCCAGGAAGATGATCAAAGGGTTGAAGCATTTCTCCCATGAAGACAGGCTGAGAGTTGAAGCTGCTCATCTTGCAGAAGAGAAGGCTCTGGGGATATGTCATTGTGGTCTTGCAGTACCTGAAGGGAACCTACAAGAAAGATGGAGAGAGATTATTTACGAGTATGGAGTTACAGGACAAAGAGAAATCTCTTCAAACTGAAAGAGAATATAGATTTAGATTAGATAACAGCAAGAAATTCTTCACTGCAAGGTTGGTGAGGCACTGGAAAAGGTTCCCCAGAGAAGTTGTGGATGCCTCATTCCTGGAAATATTCAAGGCCAGACTGGATGGGGCTATGAGGAACCTGGTCTCTTGAAAGATGTCCCTGCCCATGGCAGGAGAGTTGGAACTAGATGATCTTCAAGGTCTCTTCTATGATTTGCAACTGTATATGAAAGGGGACATCCCAAATCTGAGCCCCTAGCAAGAAAAAAACCCCAGGGGAGTAAGTCAGGTTGACAGATGGGTCTCCTCAGAACCCACATTGGTACAGAGGGGACCCACATCTGCATTCTCCACTTTCTCATGGTGCAACATGTGTGTTTCAGGTTCTCCTGACTCTGATGATTTTTCAGACCTGGTTTTCTCCTTCTGACCTGTCACGAGGACACTTGAAATATTCTGAAATTGCAGATCTGTAAATGCAGAAAATGAGAAGAAGGAGAAGATGGATAGATACTTACCTTCTGCCTTCTTGACTTCATTTAATAATCTGTTACATTTTGCCATATCTATTTTTACTTACCACAATAAATCTTGGCTAAACAGTAAGAACATTTGAAATTCCATACAACTATTTTTTTTCTGGTACACTGACAGTTATGTTGTTTTCTTTCTAGGTCCTCTGAAGTTTTGGTAAAGTTTTTTAGTAATATCAGGATTATAACTAAAACATTGTGATTGATTTCTGTAAAAAATTGAATATTTTGGAGGTAATTTTTTCATTTTTTTTAATATGTTAGACTGTGTGTCCTTACTGAAAAAAAACTTTGTTACCAGAGAAACTCTTAAAGAAGGCTGGAATCATGCTATGTCAGGATAAATGCATGAAGTTTCTACAAACTCCAGGACACTCTCCTGCCCTCCTCTTCTTTCTCACCTTTGACCAACTATTTTCTGGGGTTATTTATGTGTTTGTTTGCTTTAGAAGCAGTTGTTAATCTGCAATCTGAAAGTCTACCCTATCACCCGAACTTATGGCTTTATTATTCTCTATGGTCTTTCTCTTTGAATGAAGTAGTTTATTTGAGACATCATTTGGCAAATCATTACCATTTCAGAGTTTTCAGTTTATAGGTTAAAATCAAACTATGAATAACATAGTGTGTCATATGTCATATCTCTTGGAGGATCTCTATTACCATCAGTGGCTTGATGCATTAGGCAATGGATGACCAAGCTATTTTTGATTGCTTTTTCCTGATGCAGCTGAAAGCAGCTTTTTTTTTCCCCTCCAATATAAAATAGATTTGTTATACTTCAATAAAGACAAACAAAAACAAAAATGAAAAACTCAAGGTCATGAACAACAAAAATAAACATTAAAAACTCCAGCATTCAGAAGTTCTTTTGATCTGTCAAATGTTCCTCAATATCCCCAAGGCTTTAAATGATTGTTTCATTCACTACATCATGATCTAGAGGATTCCTGGCTATCCCCATTGCCTTTTATCCACTCGAAATCATTTTCCTTTATAAGTACCGCACTGGTCCCATAGTTATGTCTGTGCATCTTTGGAACATTTTCATTATTAAATTATCTACAATCCATAATCTATTATTAAATAAGCACTGCTTTACTGAAGCCAAAGCAACCCTATAGCACAAAAGTTTATTAGTATAGCAGTGTGCTTGTAAAAGGTGACAGATGGGAGAGACAGCTACAAGGACAGTGCTGGACCCTACTAACCCACCAGAGATTGAGTCCATCAATCAGAAAAAAACCATGGTAACAGTGTAAAGAGGGAAGAAGAGAAGATATCTCTCCAAGCCTTTTTTATTAGGCCTTTCTTCTATTGTCCCTCATGCTTTTATTTCCACGCAAAGGGAGGATGGGGACACATTGTCTCTGTCCTTCTCATGGTAACATTTTGTTCATTTGTGATTTAAACTCTTTCTGAATTGATTGGTAAATCTAGCATCAACCAAATAATATTTTCCTGCAATTTAAATCTCAGATAATGTCCCAGTCCTAATCATTCAATGTATCTGTGCAGGGTAACACCTACTCCTTGGGACAGTCCTTTAAGTTTCAGTGAGATTTAGAAGCTATGGTAGTACTGTTGCAAACTTGAAATTTTTATTAAATCTAATAAATTAAATAAATTAAATCTAATAAATTAAAATAAAAATGCAGAAGTAATAATTGACATAAATATTAAAGAATCTAAATTGTATAAAAATTAATCGGAAAACATAATAAATTATACAATATCATAACAAGAAATTATTATTGAGTCCCCTTTGTTCTCTTGCTTTCTCTGAGTAGGTGCATGGGAAAAGTGAAGAAGTCACTTTGTCTAAAGCTGAAATTCATTAAACAATTAATTATTCAACTAGAACAAGCTTTTTTTTTTTTACCTTCAAGGATTTAATAGAAAATTCACAGCTTAGTTAGTTTTACAAAATTGGACTAAAGGATACAGCTTATTCCTAAGAATTAAATAACACCCTCTGTTTCTGATAATTTTTACAAACTTCTTAAATGCTTAAGGGAATGTTTAATATGTCATCCCTACAATGAAAAATCTTCAACCTAGATTTTTGCTATTTATTTTCCCTTCCATTTCTTTAGATTTATCTTTTAAAAAGTGAGGATTCATGTATCTTTGGTGCATGTGATTTATACAAAAGTCATCACATTGCTTATTTTTGTTGCTACTTTTTAAATGCCAGAACTATTTAAAATTATATTGTTCCAAAGCCATGGAAGTTCCTTGTCCTCCTTTTGGGGTAAAAAAATTAGTATTTGGGATTAAAGAAGCAATTGAAAACTTGAATCATAATTTCTATACTGAAGGATAATATACAGATTTATAGAAAGCACTAAAAATTGGGAAAGAAGCCACATGATCATGACATCACTATTACCCATATTTCCATTATATCTATCATTCAAAAATATGGACTGCAGAAAAAATTATTTACTATTTACCACAACAATTCAATGTTACAGTTATGTGTTTAATCATCCGCCACTCTTGCTCTCAGCCTCAAATCATACCATACTCAATAGAGTTTAATGTTCCTAATTTATGGAGCCTGACACCACTCCATAGCCTTTGGGTCAGTTTGAGTCATGTGCATACACAGAGAAATTAATATTTAAACAAGTTCTCTATATTGTAATTTAAAATACATAGCAAAAAGCTGATCAAGTGTTCAGCAAAGAAGATAAAACTGTAAGAGCAAATTATGTACATGGACTCTGAGCACTTGGAGTTGAGAATTAAAAGACTGCGTCTGTTCTTTAATTTCAGTGGGCTTGAAAGACATGCAATGTGTTGACCAGATTTTGAGTACCCTTACTCTTTCAAATCTGCTTCTAGGGCTACTTCGCAAATTGTGATTAATATTATTTGTTTGAGACTTTGATATTCAGACTTGCTTTTATAAAATATAGGAATTAATGCTCAGAAGCCAATTAAAATCTTTGAATAGTTGCACCATTATTCTCAGCAGAGAAATGCACCCATACCACGATCCCATGCAGATTGAATTTATTAGACACCATAGTGTACTTGCTTAGTGAGTCACACATATCCTAACTCTGCTCTTATACACAGGGGCTGCCCTAACTTCTCTGATTTCCTGGAGTCTCCACTGTTCATCCCAGTTCTAACAATAAAGTTAGGAAATAACATTCCTTTCCTCTGTTTTTAGAATGGAGTCATAGAAGTGCTTAGGTAGTAAATACTTATAAGATAGAGTCTAGCCATTAACTGAGCACCATGTTCACCACTTGGTCACTAAGTACCACATCTACGTGTTTTTTGATGGGTTGGTAATTTCCACTTACCTGGTGACCTGGTGGTGATTGACCACTTCCCTGCAGCCTCTTATAATGCCTGAACACATTTGCAGTGAGGAAATGTTTCCTCATATCCAATCTAAACTGCCTCCTGGTGCAACTTTTGGGGATTTCCCTTGTCCTGTTGCTTTTCTATCTAGGAGAAGAGACTGATCCCCACCTTGCTACAACTTCCTTTCAGGTATTGCAGAGAGCAATAATTTCTGAGGTTTCTTTTCTCCAGGCAAAACAACCTCAGCTTTCTCAGCCCCTCCTCATAAGACTTGTGTCCTAGTTGTTTTAGCTTACTCCCTGTGGAAATGAAGCTTATGCAGAAATATATATTTGTGTTGTCATTAGTAACTTTTTAATCTTTCAAGCAGGTTAATACTGAATTTGAATGCAAAACAGAAATATCAAAAATGCTAAATTTTTACAGTTTTAGTGAGAGTTGGCAATATGCCTAGGGGACACGTTCTGCTAGTATTCCTCTTAAGAGCTCAAAAGGTCTTGTTTTGTTCTATTTATGTCAATTAATCATTGTAAATAAATCCAGACCGGCATCAGCAGTTAGGACATGTCAGACCTGTGTGAACCACCTGTGTGAAGCCTCATATGGGAACCACAGAACATGGAAGAGGGACTGGAAACACAGTATGAGAGTGGCCAGGAGCAGCTGTCGTCCAAGGAGAGAAAAATAAACACCTGTTAGGTTAAAGGAGTTGCTGAGGACATGAGAATGACATGGCACACTGCTAAGGACATAAAAGGAATCTCAGATTGTTGAAATGACCACGCTAAGATACCTAATGTGACCCCCAGGTATTTTTAGGAGTAGGGTCACACTGTAGGGGGAAAGAATACAATTCCATATAGGCTGAATTAGAATTCATTAATGTGACTTTTGACAGTATCGTTCATATAACTATTATTAAGAGAGAGGAGGTGGGGGTAACTGGTGGACAGGGAAGAGTCTCTGATAGTGTTTTAGAAGAGAAACTTTATTTTCCTAATTAATTTTCAAGATGCTCAAACCGTATCAAGCTATGTCCCTTATTCACTATTAAGCATGTCTTTGTGCTTCCTAATAGGTAAGAAATAGAATTGTCTTCAGTAAAGACAATTTCTATTTCAAATAGTGTAGGTTCTTTTGTTATTTCTAGTAATTCCTCACACTTCTTTTTATCTCTTTTTTTTGTATGAAGGAGTTCATATGGACTGCTCTCTGTCCAGAAAGCAGTAATTAATGATCTTAGGGCCTTAGGTCTCCTACTGTCTATTGAATGTAATAACTCTCAGATTACCTCCCTCAATCAAATATAGTCAATAATATTTATATTCTCGGGTAGACTACTGTAGGTATGAATCAAAAATCAATGTCTTATACTTTAATCAAGGTTTTGCAATTATGAAATTAGATTAAAATGAAAAAAGATGCTTTTATGTGAAATTTTACTTTGACAGATGGTCTGCACACCTTTGTAATGCCTTACATCTTTCCTGTTTCACAACATTTTGAGTCATACCTGACTGTTCTGTCTTGTGCAGTGCAAACCGTTTATTCTATAGATGATATTGAAACATTATGGGGATCTAGAGGAATTTTCATTCACTATTTTATGTCCTACCCAACAGGAAAATCACAGAAAGCTTTTTAGTTAGATGTGGGCATGTTTGTAGGCACTCAAGTCTCTGGCAAACAGCTCACTGCAGCTCTAGTTTAATCAGATCATTCTTTGGCATTTACTTGCTGCTTTCTTGCCTGAAGGGCAAACACTATCTTAATGAAGCACACAAGGACAAATGACTTTTCCAGGCTGTGATTAATTTTCACAAGCTGACTTTAATCACTGGTTAATTAATAGAAGATTTGTTGATTTACAAAAAAAGCAGTCATTATAAGCAGTATTATATCGATTTGTTTTTCATTAATTTAATGCAGTAACAAGCTTTTATTTAGAAATTAAATGTGTTGAAATTCCATAGTAGAAAGAATGATAATGTACTAGAAAAGAGTATGGCACCTATGTAGCTCGTTGGGTTTGTCTGCTTGACCTAATTGTTTCAGAAGAAACAGATACAAATACTACTCTAGCTCAACTATGTTGCCCTCTTACCCCCACTTGAAAAATAGGATTAAGATTTTTTTGCACTATTCACATCAATATTTTAATAATAAATGATTAGTAGCAGTATATGACTTATAAAACAGATATGGCAAAGATCATACAGAGTTCAACATACAAATGAAACAATTTAGGGTAGGTAATGCTTTTATATTATTATGCCAGGAGCTGGAAATTGTTTAAGACCAAATTTTATAAACTGCATTTAACAACATAAGTTAAACTATTGATTTTTTCATGATGCGATGACAAAAATCATAATGTAGATTCTACAAAATACATAGTAATTGGTTTAGATCTGCTTGATGAGGCACCCCATCATGATTTAACAGGTGAAACCACAGACAGAATCGGTGACAAGAGTCCAAAGGCAAACAAATTTAGGCAAAAAGCAAAATGCTGACTTTTAACAGTTATGGGGCGATTAGCCTAGGAGATTGGATGACCTATCACCCACTTTCTTTAATGGAAAGATAATTGCCAGACTGGAAGATTTAAAAATTTTGGGAATTCAGTATGACCACAATGCATGGGAATGTATTGGTAACATGGTCTATAACAAATATCAGAATAAAGGAATTTCTGGTCTTTTCTGGGCATGGAATCTATTAATGTTGAAGCCCATTGAAGTTGCCTGACACATGACACCAAATATTTTGTCAGACTTAAGTACTCAATAACATCAAATAAGCATTGTTTATGATACTGATACAGATACATTTTATCATAGTTTATACTATATTAGATTACTTTAATAGACTTTATATTTATCATTTTATGCTTATCCATTCTTTTCTGCACAGTAAAAAATCCAACTGATATTGCTAGAAGTCATAGAGTACCTATAGCAGTGTAAATGGAATTTATTCTCAAAATAGTATTTTTCTTTTTCCCTTTGCAAAAAAATATTGTCCTTTTACTTAGAAAGAGTGGGAGAATTGTAAAATTACATGATTTTTACTTACACAGCTGCTCATGGCTTGGGTTTTTTTTTGTTTGTTTGCTTTTAACAAGCTGCAGAAAAATGTATAATTCACTAATATTTGGTGTACATGAACTCCCATTCGTTTTATGACACCTTAAATTGCCACACTGTATAAAATGAGGTATTCAAGAAAAACAATTATGTAGATTCAATGTTTGCATGCTGAAGTCTGGGACAGTTTTGACTTTAGCTTTTGACTCTTCAGTCAGAGCGGATAATGCTCACTTAATAACATTATACCTGGGATTCTTCCCCACAATACCACTTTTCTACCAATGGCAGCAGCAGGAGGCTGAAAATGCAGTTTAACACATACTCTGCAATAGCAAATTTGAATAGCTTTTGTTAGAGGGAGCATTACACTTCCACTGGGCACTATGCACAATACTATTACATGATGAAGCATCAATTAAAATGCTATTAAAATAAGATGTTATCCTGTTGTCTTTTCAATGATGTTTTCTTGGCACTGCATCTGCCTAATGTCATCAAGTTAGCGTAGTAGACCCAGTGCCATTAAGGTTAATGTGCAACATGTTTATAATGTACATTAGTGTGTCATAACATATGTCAAACATGAAACCTGATCATAGTGATGATGATGGACTCACAAAGGAATACACAAAGAATAAGGAAAATACGTGAACTGACTCCCATCTGAAAGATTGTGTGGGCATTCGGTCAAGTGTTGATGCTTTCAGACATCATCTAAGAACACGGTAAATAAAACTGAAATTGGAGCTTGAAGAAGTCTGTGTAGAGATGACAACAGACAAATATATTCAGTGCCTAACTTTGTTCTAGAGTCCTCAATCACACCTCTAAATGTCAAAGGATAACATTTTGTTACAGTCCTCCCACAATAATTCACTGAAAAGACATTTTTTCATTACAATGTATAGTAAAAGTGGCATCAGGTGAATTTCAGAATGTGAAATACAATGTCTAACTAATGATAATCACTGGGCAGCCTACATTTTCTGGATGTTTTCAAAATTATTTTGTTCCTACTATGTTAATAGTTTGATTAAAGTATTGTTGGAGTAATTATTTAAAAGAACTGCAGACAAAATTCACAGTTTTCTGTTTTCAAGACTACCTAGAACTGAGATAAAATCTGAACTAAAAAGGCACATATGAGTTTAAAGTCGCTGTCACTTCTTCTATTTATGTACATGACACATTGAAAAATAACTTGCTGTCTTACAGCAAGTCAAAAATAAATTTTTACACATTTCTCCAACAGCTATAATCAATCAAAACATAGATTTGTAGTCAAAAGATTAAGCTCTTGATACATTTGAATTTTTTTCTATTGTAATAAATCTTTCAGTAAAAAATGGATACCTCAGCATAGTCTTTGGTGAAAAACAGTATGGAAAACATAATTTAAACTGCTAGCCAAAGTAAAGCTCAAATACCTTATCTAGTAACAATATTTAACTAGTTAAGATCTAAATGTAAATATTTATATATTTTTTAAATTCCGTATGTTATGCAAAGAGATTCCACGCTGATAGGGAGTTGAGAAAAAACAATATCCTCTAGATATATTTACTTGTAAACAGAAGTGTCAGATTTATTTGGATTATAACCTTATCTAAACAACTCTGCCTAGATTTTTCTCCTTTTTTCTATTTTTTTTAGGTGGGGTTTTCTTTGGGGTTTTTTTGGTTCATTGGTTGATTGGTGGGTTTTTTGTTTGTTTGTTTGTTTTCAGTTTTGTTTTTTGTTTTTCTTTTAAATCAGTGAGTGAAAAACTTTATATGTTGGGAATTATGAGTAAGAAGTGACAAAGTTGATAAAATTAGATCTGACAATGATTTTTCATTTAAATGAACTTGCACAGAATATTTAGAAAAATGCATGCAAAAAAGGGTCAGCAGTATACTGTTAGTTCCTGCTCCCAAAAGGAGTAATGGCAAAATTCCCACTGCTTTACCTGGAAATAAAAGTATAAATGTGATGCCTGAATTCTAATTAATTCAATATTTTCAATGAAATGCCTGGCAGTGTTTGACAGGTTTGTGAGACAATCACTCAGTTCCATTGTTATCCAAAGGAGCTTTTGTTTTGAATCCATTGTTTTGAACTACTCAAAAGGACATAGATTCCTGTGTCAGAACATCATTACGTTGCTCATTTTGAGTCTTTAGAACTAGTATTCATTAAGGAAGGAAATCAGATGTACATGCAGCTTTTGGGTCACACTGTCTTTAAAACAGAAGATAAAAAATTGATAAAACAAGGCAGGCAAGATATTTCTGAGACTCTCCTTTTCACTGCTGAAACTCTGAAGAAAGGACCTTGATAGGCAAAAGAAAAAGGCTAACCCCTCAGTATACCTGAACTCACTGACCCTGAATTCACTAGTAAAACCTTCACAGGGTTTATCTTTCTCAAATATCTCACTTGCTGGGATAAGTGTCTTCCTTACTAAGACTAGAAATTAGGAATACAATCTAACTGTACAGTTAATTAACATATGGGTTGATTTATCTCACACTGAAATAGACATGAATTGCCCTGTTGCAGATTTCCTACTTGTCATCTAGGGAGACAAGACTGATGGCCAAGGCAAATTTGATATCTCACTTCCAGATAAAAATTATACAAATCCTACCCTTCGTATTCTCAATTAGGTGAAATTTCACCTAAGAAACAGATTTAGAATCTGAAATCTACATCCTTGTTAAAATGAATGTTTTACAAACAGTTAAAGATTTTGAATACTTTTACAAAAGAGAACTATAACTTCAACAGGAATACATTTTTAACTGTCATAACTGAAATTATTCATAGGACGTGTACAAAAGACATTCATGTTTTGTGTCAATAAAACCATTTCACAATTATTTTCAGAACCAAAAATCTGAGATTGTTGAGCACTACTACTCAAGGAATTCAGAGTTGTTAATCTCCATGAAGAAATGCTGTTCAGGTTTCATTGTAGTTCAGCCAGTGATTCCTTGCTTTCTACAGGAAAATGTTATGATGCAATATGGATAGCTGAGAGAACACTAATCTGATTCTAGGTTTTAACCTGCATAAAGAAATCTCTGCAGTAACTAACATCATTATAGACATGAGAGAGGAAGTATGGATTTTAGGATACAGAGTACTATGAAATAATATTTTAAATTAGAGTTAATGAAGAAAACCCCTAAGAAACAACTGTAAATTACAGAAGAGAGAATTCTCCACCTGGCACGTCACAGTAACAGTGATCAGGAACTGTCTTCAATCCTCTGGCAAGTGAAGGAGAAAGAAGAGCTCCCAAATGCTTTGATAATTATTATTATCTTTTTTAATACATAATCATCTGGAGTTTGTGCCAGCAAACATTCATCACCCATCTGTGGCCAGGCACAGAAGTTATCACAGTCTGAAAGCTGGTGCAATACACTACTGGCTGTGTGACAGCTGGTTGGAAGACAGACTGCAGAAAAATCTGTGATTGGAGTGTTAGTTTAGGGTAGAAAAAGACATAATCCAGCATAGGCTTGATTATATGCAGGTGCTTTACTGAGAGAGCTCCGGGGAGTCTGGGGTACACAGATCCACAGATCTCTGACAGGGGTTTGAAATCAGACATATTTTATACCTTTCTGTTCTATATGTTAATGATTAAACTTACATTGTTCTATTGTATCTATTGTTTCACCCAGGTGTGCTTTCCCGAGCCCACCGAGACAATAATTTTCCATGATTCATATGTATACATAATAATTGTGTTCAATTCTAACAATCTTATCATAAGATTGTTAAAATTATATTTATCATCTTATTATCATAGAAGCCTATGACCTAGCACGTATGACCCAGACTTTATCCCATGATCTAGTACAGGTACATTTTCTCAGGCTTAACCACCCTTTTCCAAACACTATACTCACAATTTTAGAAACATTTTAACCCTATATTATCAAGAGGACGGAACTCAGGAGTTCAGCCTACAAACCTTCCCTAAGTTGTTCTGTAACGTGCCAAGGCAGATCAATGAATTTACTTGTAATAAACTGATTTTCCACCAGGCTTAGCATTTTGTTAAATAGAGTGACCTTTAGGAATTCAAGGCTGTGGACTCTCAGATCATTAATGAATCACAAATCTATGTAAAATTTTACATGATTATTTAAAGGAAAATGTGATTACAGTTGTCATATTGATCCTACATGCTTAAAATGCTTTTTTATTAGACTATAACATACATTAAAAATTTTATTTTTACCAAAAAAGAAATTAAAACTGGCGTGAATTCTAAATCCTTGTTTTGAACAAATGCATCAGCAATTTCAAAGAAACATTTTAACATAGCATTTCCCTGGTCAGCCTGACCTAGGGGATGACATCCCTGCCTATGGTAGCTAGGTTGGAACAAGATGGTTTAACATCCCTTTCAACCCAAACCATTCTATGATAGAAAGAAAATAGTCAGATCTCCTGGTCAGCCTGCTCCACACACACAAGAAGACACCTGCCAGGAATGACACCTTTGTAGATTTTGTGAATTCAATTTAAAAAATGAATATTTTATTTGGCATTCATTATCATTAACTGTAACCTAATCTCTTCCTGGACTTCTTTCATTCACTAGGAAGACATATGTTCCTGCAAGGTCTTCTGATCACAAAACAGCAACTGAGCTTTATGTGGTCTGAACCACACTGCTGCTGGAACAACAATCTTCCTTTTGTCTGCAGAGGGAGTCAAGGGAGCTCACCAATACCTGGAAATGCTTCTTCTCCGCTCTCCCTCCTCTGTGTATGGGATCTGAGTAGGCACCAGTAGATTCATGGCTGCAGGAATGAACATAGAAACGTCACCACCTGTAGTCCACCACCTGTAGTGAACTTTGTCCACTTGGGACAAAGTTCAGTTGCTAACTGTGGTTTTGGTGACAATTCAGATGCAAAGGTTGACACTACTTACAGGTGTAGAAGCTATAGTTCATTTGCAAAATCAAAGTTCAAACCGGAGGGAGCTACACAGAGCAACAAAACCAAGTGAAACACCCAGAACTGAAAGGATTAAAGTGAAACAGGAGGGCAGCAGAAGCCCCACTCTTGGAGCATGTTTCCAAAGTGCTTTTCTTCATGACTATTTACTCAGAGGGCCATGCCAACAGACAGAGGTGGAGCCTCAGCTGTGGTGTGATCTCACCAGTATTCATACAACACTTCTACTACCATAGTTTGATATTTTGAAACTCAACTTTGAGTGGTTAAACTGGGGTTATTACACTTAAATTCTGAGCATAGGATGTATTTCTTTCCACCACCTTATTACCCATTAAATACTTGCCAATAATATAAGCATGAAAATATACTGCTTTTCCCTCTAGCAGGAACAGTAGTTTGAGCCAATGGTGCACTGATTTAATATTCAAAGCAAATGAGCCATTTGAGGTCAGTAGAATGTAAGTCAGCTCAAGATTCTTCAACTTGTCTGCACCACACTTTTAAGCAATGACCACTTCCACAAGGTTTACAGCCTTGGAGAACCAAAGCTCACACAGGCCTGAAAACTGAACTGACACCATCAATATCACAAAGCAAGCAACCTATTTGCTAACTCGTCTCTGAAAAATCCCTGCAGAATTAACCATAAAGATTCATCACTGGTCTGAAAAAAATATGTCTTGGCAATTTTTCTAGAGCAAGAATTTCTCCCTCAGTTTCTTCAATTTTTTAATCTGTCACCCTTAAAGAGTTTTAGGTAAATCAGTTGAGAAATGGATTTATTTGAAAATATAAACCACCAAACACTATTTTTGTTTTATGAGAATTTAGACTTTATCATCTCCATCTCTGGTATTTTCAGAAAAAAAATTGATGCTATTTATTTAAACTGATGTTCATTTTTCTATCTGTAATGCTGGGAAGATGAAGATATATATATATATATGTATATGTGTGTGTATGTATATATATATATCTTCATCTTCCCATAAATTTTATAATCTAACTACCCCAGATTTCTTCACTTATATTTCTTCTTGATGATGTTCATCAGAGCGAAAGGGTATCTTTTTGCCTTGATTTGGGAAAGATTTTGTTTTCAGCAATGTAAAAATCACCACATCTCAACAGAAAAATAACTTCATTTCAAAAACTAGAAAATGAGCAATTCTGTTAAAATTCTGTTAAAATACTGGGACATTTTTGAGCAGCAGTTGGAAAACAAGAAAGTTATTTGTTGTCTTATGTCCGTCAAGACATGTCTGCAGGGAGACCTGTCCAGAGAAAGGCAATACACATTTCCTGAATATAGCATTATCTTCATTTTCATCTATGTCTTATTAGTCAGAGGCAGAATTGTTTTTAGTATCCTTCAAAGTATTTTGTCTCTATAATTTACCATGCTCTTCCTTTTTTTTCATGGATGAGGTAAAAAGCATTAAAAAATCTCATTTTTAACCTTCATTATACTTTCAGCAATATTGGTTAAGCCCTTATTGTATTTGTATATAGAATGCCACAGTTCCATCACACTAATTTTTACTTTTCTTTTTGTGCTATCTTCAGCTTTGAGAATTGTGTTCAATTTTGATATCCTCCTCTCAGCAGTGATGCTGCACCTTCGTTTCATTAAATCTTCTCAGTAGTAATCTGGATAATATTCCAATATGAAAATAGTTTCTTCCAATTTTTAAATTTCTATTCACATGATTTTTAACCGTATTTTTCACTAAGAATATATTATCATTTAACAATCAAAAATGGTCATTAGGTTAAGTGATTACAGATATTCTAGAATACATCACTGTGAATTACTTTAATTCTTCCTTTAGTTGTAGCCTGCAATTATTTACAGTGAGTTCCATTGGTCACATGTTGTCCTACTATCCTTTTTCAGGGCATGAGGTCTCACCCTTTACTTGAATCTGAAGTAACGTATATCTAAATAAACCAAATAGTATAAGATTCATCAACCTGAAAGACAGAGAGAAATGAGAGATTCAACTCAGAGACACAAAGTGATAACTGAATTGGAAAAGTAAATTTTCTTTGCTGGTTTTTTTGCAGTTAAATCTTCCAATTTCAAAAGAACTTGGAGATAATAGATTGAAAATATAAAATTAAATCTTATTATGTTTATTTTTTTGCTTATCCCTAAGCATCTGTTACACATCATTTTGAGAACAGGATACAGTTTGGCCCTAGAAAACAATTTCTTATCTCTAAAATGTAGATAAAATGTTTAAATTAAAAATTTAACTTTTGCTTCCTTTATTCTCTTTAATAGCGAAGATCACAGTACAAAACACCTTCCTATTTAAGATGTATGACTGGGAAGGCTTATGAAAATTTTACACAGGTACATCCTGCAATATCGTTAAATTGTGTTCTCTTTTGGAGGTATTTTATTTTTAGTTGCCCAAACACAAACAATCAAGGTCATATGCTGCTGGCAAGAGCAAACTCTGCATAATGTTTCATTGTTGACAACTTTCTAGGAACCTTCCATCAACACAACATAATGATTTTTCTTTCTTCCCCCTCAATTTCAACATTAAAATACAGTAGTAAAAACATTTAGATAATGAAATATCATGTATATATATAATTGTAAACTACCCAGAGGTAAAACAAATAAAACTTTTTAATAGATTTTTAAAATTCTTCTATTAAATTAAAAAAAATCCTAAACCAAAATTGCAAAACAAAGTTCTTTATGAAGAAAGAAAAAGTACAACTATAAGCTTATGAAAATATTCTTATATATAAATATAAACTTTTTGGGAAAAATACATCTAATACAATGACACATTAGCTATAAAATTTAAATAGATTACTGCACTATTGTGATACTTAGATTAATGTGAAGCTTTTACATTCTGCTGACGTTTTTGTATAATCAGAACAAAGTGGAATTGCAACATTCAAAATGTAAGTCATGACTAATAACTACTTGCAACTATTTGGATTATTATGGCAATATTGTAATAATTGCAATAATTATGATTGTAATTAATTCATTAACTTTAATAGATTAAGGATAATTTAGAATAATTTCATTCCATGAGTTAGTTTTGTGTATACTTGCAACTGCAGACAGAAAGAAAGTTCCCTATAGGTTGAAAAATATCACCTTGAACCCTAATTACATCAGTAGCATAATTCAAAACTTTTGAATCAAGATGGAAACAGTATGTTTTACTGAATAATTTTTAAAACCCTTTGATTTTTCTATGAAGCTTTATGTCAGCATGACATATATTATGGATCATTATAAAATATAAGTAGATCAAATTGGAAATACCTGTCAGATTTGAACTTCTCAATCAATTAAAAATAGAATTAAAAAGCGTTTTAGACTAGTTTTCCCTATATGACAACAAAAATACATCTAAAATTTAAATATGTTATTTATGAAGTAGAAAACCTGATTATTGAAGAACCAAGTATTCAATTGTAAGTCCATTTCAAGAGGTCTTCTCAACCAATATATGTGAAGTATCTCTTACCATAACAAATCGAAGTGTGTGGTATATAATGGAAAATTCAGTTACACAGCATTTATCTTTTCAAGAACAATACCCTTCATGGCTTTCAACATTTTTTTCATTAATGGGATATTACTAAGGATAAATATTACCAAAAATATAGATAACATTCATTTAATCATCACATGCACTCTTCTATAATGTTTCTAAAAATACTCTGAAATATGCTGATATTTTATTTATTGCATGTTTAGTAAACGCCATGTAAAAACAGTCTGTTTTAATATGGAAGACATGTTGATCTTTTAAAACTCCAAATTTTATTCAGACAGTATAATGTCCTCAAATGATCGCCCTCATCTTGCCGAAATTTCTGGCCACGTCCTATCTCTGTAATGACTTCCAGGTGCAAAGGTCAGAAACAAAGGCCATATGCAGAGAAACATCTATACCAGCTTTCGGGTTTCTTTTGGTTTTCATTTCCCAACCTTTCGCTGCATGTCGATATTATGAATCAAGATCAGTCCCAGCCTCTGTCGTTCACTCTGCCTTAGGCCCAGGAGAAAAATGTAAATTCAGAAAATAACACTGACAATGATTTTTGAACTTTCATAATATCATGAAAGAAAACTAAAAACAATTAATCTGTGGTGCAGAGCCTTTTATCTTTAATTTGCCAGTCTTAATCAAATCAAACTCAGCAATGCCTCACAGTCAGTACTGTCTGATGAGTGTTTTCTGACCTATGAGAAATGAAAAAATGATCTATTTTAGTTGCTTCTGGACAGAACTCCCTGTTGCAGAAAAATATACTAAAATTTCACTGACAGCCTTCAATGGAAAGATAAGTAGAACTAAGTATTTAGAAAAAGGGATCTGCTGGCCCTCAATAATGCTTCCAGACAGAGATTTGAAATATATCAGTAGACCTCATATCAGTCTTACTTTTTTGGTAGTGTTGCTGTGTATAGATGCAACACCTGCTCAAAGGACTTTCACAAATGCTAATACTATTCCCTTTAAGATTATATCAGTTTATGGGGAATGTTGATTTTATTGGAGAAATTATTACAAAGTATCTGTACCAGTAGCTGAATCCAGTTAGCAAGAATAATAATTTTTGACAATAACTTCCCTAAAATATATTTAATTTATTAAGATTTATTAAGATTTTGTCTTGCATCCACCCGTGGTTCTTGCATAGCAATTTAAGCAAAAGATAACGGAGTTCTAGAGCATGCTCTCTGTCAGCCCTCAAATGAAATTGCCAGCTTTTCCCACTATCTGTGCACAGCCTGGATCTGTGAGTGTCTGTGTGGTCACACACTGAAGCAGATGGTGGCACTGTTCTGGGTCAGATCATTATCTCACAGGGCTGGAGCAGCCCTACCTGAACTACATCTGCAGTTCCACACTGCCACATTTTTGGGTGGGATAGCTCCTGTAACTGTAAGCCAAACTACAACAGACAATGTGCTGCATTTGTTTTGGTATTTTAATCACTTTATTCTGCAGTGAAACTGGGCTTGAGAGTGAGATAACCATGTATAATCTTATCATTAAGCAAATGCTTAATGATACCAAATACTCATGTAAATTTGCATGTAAATATTTGACTTCAAACCTAATATTCATTTCACATTTTAATAAATGTGAAACATTAGGAGTTACTGCTCTGAACTGTTACCTTTACTGACTATCGTGTTTTTAAAGAAAATCATCATATTTTCAAAAAAGAAAAACTAGGAATAAAAGAAGCATTTGTGTTCCTTACCCCTTTTTTTTTTCCAAGCAAGCTTGTTATAAATTCATAATTTTTAATTTATTACTAATGGATACTCAGAAAACTTATTGCAATCTATTTCTTGTTGACCTAAATCCACAAAATAAAAAATAATCTCTAAGACTTCCTTCATTTAAGAGATGACAACATATTAAAAAGGTTCAGTAAATAATGTGGACATGAATCTTACATAAATAATGAAATAGTGAGAAAGACACATTTCATATTTTTACAGGTATGGGCAGAGATACATGGATACATGCATGAAAGGATGGATTTGAATAAGTCTAAATAGTTAATGTGGTCAGGTAAAGGAGAAGGAGATTTGAAACTGTAGGTTAAATCAGAAAATTAAATACTTGTTCTCTCATTTTTGTCTTTTGGTTTATAATTGACCATTTCTGTTATCCTTAATGAAAATATTAATATGTCTGGTATTTACAAGGAGCCTTGTAAATTCACCACTCTGGAGTTCAGTACCTTGAAGTAATATGAATATAAACACTTGAACTCCCTGCTGCATTCCATCTAATCCATTCATTAGTCCTTTTTGCTGCTGTTTGAATCTCTTAAATTTTATTTTCTCTCCCTCAGATGGCTTGCTGCTTTGAAGGAAACTTGACTGGGGGATGAAGCTCTTCAGAAAGAATTCACACAGGTCCTATTGTGAGGGAACCAATTTCTTTTGTTTGCACTACATTTATCTGGAATTGTCACACCAGCATTGGCACAGCTGCAGATTACATAGCGATGTCAGGAAAGATGACAAAAACAATAGGCTTAAAAAATAAAAGCTGATAACATCAAAATTCTCTTAGCCTAGCTGTATTACAAAGACCTGAAGACTTGGCAAATAAAAAAATGTACAAACTATTATCTGCTGCTATTAAGTAGGTCTATTTTCTTAGAAAAATTCAGATTGTCCATCTTCAATTAATTATAATAACATGTATGTGATTAAAAATCATAAAATGTGTAATCTTTTATTTTTATTGTTTTATAGAAGTAATTACATTAAATATTTTTACGCCTTTGAAATAGAGAATATACAAATAATAAATGAGAAACAAACCAAAAAATAAATATATTTTTGAGGAAATAAGCAATTCAGAATGAGCTGGATTTGGCTGGGATAGAGTTAATTTTCCTCCTTGCTGCTAGCATGGGACAATGTTTTGCATCTGTGCTGGAAAGAGTGTTGGTAACACCGGGATGTTTTTGGAATCCCTGAGCAGTGCTTGCACAGGGGCAGTGATTTTTTTTTTTTTTTACCTATTAAACTGTCTTTATCTCAACCCAAAAGTTTTCTCAGTTTTCTCACTTCTACTCTTCTGGTTCTTCCCCCCATCACAGCAAGGACTGAGCAAGAGGCTGTGCGGGGCTTAGTTGCTGGCTGAGGTTAAACCACAACACAGAAGTGAAGAAGGAAAGCCTAACTTCAATGGAAATAGAGACTAATCAAAAAAAGAAAAGTCTACAGAAATTTCAGAAGTAAAGATAAGGAGAGAGACTCAAGATATATATTTAGAATATTTTTAATATGTGATGACAAGTCAAGGATAATTTCAATTTGAAGATATTATTTTAAATAAAAATTCTCAACAGCCCATGATATACTACATTTTCAACAAACTGCTTTTGCCTGTGAAACTGCCTTGTGTATCTGAGATGTTGATAAAATCTAGTTTATTTTCACTATACTAAGTATTCAGCTGAAATTCCTATTTCTCCCCCATGTTTATACTCTCTTTAAAACTATTTTAACTTCTGTGTGGACTCAAGTTAGAATTTTAAAAAACATTTTACTTTAAGAGCTCCAAATGCCTAACACTTGCCTGAGAATATTATTAAAAGTAGATTCAAAGTTATTTCTTTAATTTCTCACCAAAATGAAACAGTTACATGAACTTTCTCTTATTTATATATTTAGCAATGTATGGCACTTCCATTTCCTGTGAAATGCAGACCTTCTTCTTGCATATACACATCTAGTGAGTCATCTGTTGAATAAAACCTGAATAACATAAAACATAATAGAAACTATCAAAATGCAGTTCAATGAGCTCTTGATAAATGCGATGTTCCATTAATTATTGTTTTTTTTTCTATAAGGATGTACTAATTAAAAGAATAGTACCATACATGCAATCTCACAGATCTCATAAAAGTAATGCAACATGCATTAATTTTCAATATTTGTAGTTTTCAATAATACAGTGATTGAGAATGCTGCACGTCTGAGTCCTAGTCTTCATTTGCTGATGACATGAACTTTCAAAATTATGTTTCCCATCATAATTATTCTTCTTCAACATGATCCTCTCTATTCAAATCTAAATTTGCTAATTAGAAAATTGGTTATACTTGTGAAATAAAATATGCTTGATTGATGCATCTAACAGTCTGTCTTTGTGTAAAGCTGTATTACAGTTACTTTTCATTCCCATCATTAATTAAAATACAAACAATAAAAGTCTGTAAAGAAGCAACAAATCATAGTAACATCTTGAATATGTATCGACAGTGACAGTGAAAATAAACAGCAGAGTTTTGACAGATAAGTAAACTTCAGAAGACCGTAAGTTATTTTTCTCATGTTTTCAAACCGCGTTTCACAGAAAAAAACATTTTAGAAAGGATGAAGAAAACTAGTTTTAATGACATTTTCATATCAGACATTCTCATTTGCCAGAATCACCAATTATTAATATCTGACCCTGCAGGATACTGAATATATTTGGTGATAATCAGCCTCTTAACTCTCAGAGAAATACAAACTGAGAACATAGCCACTAACAGGGCTCATTTTGTGTTTTGTGCTCACAGGATCAGGCCCTAAATGAGCTTTTCAATTCATTGGTTCCACACCAGAGCATTTTCCATTCAATGTTTATCAAGAACATTTTTTCATATTGAAAATGGTTGCACCATTGGATGTCACGCAGCTATAGTAAGTAGCAAATAAATTATTCAATTACTTTGTACCAGCAGAGACAACAAAGAAAAGCAAATATTAAATAAGTTCTTTGTTGCATATGCTTACTTTTTAAGACTTTAGCAGCATTCTAAATCTGTTAACCTTTCTTGTGGCTCCTTCTTTCTTCCAGAAAGGTTCTGTGTCTGACAAATTTGACATGGCCATGATAAATGAGTTGTGTTTGTAGATGTTGATTATAAGACCTGTTTAACTTGCTGTCCACCATTTCTGTCATGCTAATAGATGCCTGGTAGCACAAATAAAGACAATTCTTTACAAGCTAGTAGCAAATGTTGTTAATGATAAAGTTTATCACCTAAGATGCTTTCAGCCACTGCACCACACAATTGATAAACTATGCATGACAAATATTCAAATATTATATGATGTTTTAAGGAACATAAAATTATATTTTTTTGAGAAAGAAAATTTTCAAATTTATTCCAAATAACTGAATATAAATCTGCCTTTTTTCATTGCTATAGAAAAATTCTAATGTTAGAAGAAAATCATTAAGTGATGGTTAAATGGTGTGAAACCTGACAATAAGAAAATTTTCTTTAAATTCTAATGGATCACTGTTTACACTGCTAAAATGTCCTCCTTGTGCAGTAATAAGCAGAAATTTCCTCTGACCATACAAGCATTATTTCTAGATTAGAGCAAAATCCAAAAAGCAGTTAGTCATGTAATTTCAATGGAATTACTTGGTGTCTTATATTTTATTAGCTATGGCTTTCAGGTCTACAGAGGCTCACATTCCTAAGTCCCTTTGGTGGTTTTTAACAAAGCATTTTGCTAATTTGTTTAGGCAGCAGAGGTTGTAGAAGCCTCCACTGGTTCTGAAAACAAACAGAATATAAACTTTGTGGGCTGCCAACCAGTCAGGTTTATATCCAAGAGACAATTAAAAATTTCAAGACAAATATGCAGTAAAAATATGCACAACGGAGATAGATTTTCCCTCCAGAAACTGTCTTTTTGAGTAGTCAGAAAAACATCTTAGATCAGCTTTGAATGAAAGGACCCAGAGCACGTGTTATTTTCTAACAGAAATGGATTGTGAAAAAGACTTAAATCTCTCTTAAAGTCACATGGTCTTTAGGGCTACCCATGAAATAGTACTTAGGGACAGAGTGAGTTATTCAGAGACAGAGTGTCACTGGAGTTCACTGAAAATTCAT
Source organism: Leptocoma aspasia (assembly GCA_013399835.1). Taxonomy (NCBI): domain Eukaryota; kingdom Metazoa; phylum Chordata; class Aves; order Passeriformes; family Nectariniidae; genus Leptocoma; species Leptocoma aspasia. Next base: position 735,072 of record VXAX01005193.1, on the reverse strand, counting down.
TAACATGGGACAGGTCAAGAGCTCGTGGTAATCATGGAAGAGGATAGAGTTTCATATAGAATAGAAGGCTGGAAGGGGATCTCAGTAACCATCTGGTCCAACCTTTCTTGCCAAAAGCCCAGTCTAGGAAAAGTGGTCCAGCATCCTGTCCAGCTGAATCTTGAAAGTGTCCAGTGTAAGGGAATCCACCCGTTCTCTTGGGGAGATTGATCCAGTTGCTGATTGCTGTAATTTTGAAAATTTTTTCTCTTGTGTCCAATTGGAATCTATCAGGAGTAACTTACACATACTACCCTGCTTTTGACTTGTGATTTATTGTAAACAGAGTCCTCTTTGTAGTCATCCTTTATATACTTCAACATGGTGATAAGGTCTCCCCTAAGCCTTCTTTGCTAAAGTCTGAACAAAGTATGATGGGCTTCATAAGAGTTTGATTATCTTTGTGGATCTTCTTTGGACCCTTTCAACCTGTCCACATACGTTTTGTGTAGCAGGAACCAAAATTGTACACAGCATTCCATGTGGTACCTGACAACACTGAGTAGATTGGGATACTTTATCTCTGCTAGTGATGCCTTTTTTGATGCAACCCAGAATCCTGTTGGCTCTCTTTGCTGCAGAGAGTGACTGGTCACTCATATGGAACTTATTGTCTACCAGGACCCCTGGAACCCTTTCCACAGAGGTGCTTTCTAGATGGGTAGATCCCAGCCTGTGCTGCACTCCTGGATTATGTTTCCCCAGGTGCAGAATTTTACGCTTGTCCTTGTTGCACTTCATAAGGTTAGCCCACTCTTCCAGCCTGTCTAAGTCTTCAAGGTGACTCTTCCAAAGTGGCCACTTCCCCACTTGGGTGCATTCTGCAAAGTTCCTCAGAGTACACCTAATGCTGTCATCCAAGTCACTTATGAGGATATTAGACAGTGTTGAAACCAGTATTGCTCCTTGGGGGACCACCTTGTGACAGGTTTCCCATTTGCAAAGGAGCTATTTAGTTAGTTGGTATTGGGCTGTCCTTGTAACTTCAGGGAAGGAAGATATCTCGAGAACTCTCATCAGTCATTCAGAAACAAAGTAATCACAGCAGATATTTATGCAACTTTGTGAGTAATAACTGCATTTCCTACCCTGCACCTATAAGATAGTATCTGAAACTGAGAGGTGGAAAAGTAAGGTGTAAGAAAGGAGAGGATGGGTTTGGGAATAAAGAGTGGAGATAAAGGGCTGGGAAACAAAGTGAAGATAGAATACCAGTTTCCAGTTCAGCTATCCCTTTTCAAAGTGTTTACTAGTACAGGCAGTCTTTGAAGTCAGTCCAGTCTCCTGTGTCTTTTCTCTGCTGGTGGACAGATGATAGATTTGCCACTGTGCCCTCACACCAACTGCATCCAGCTGGTTCTTTTTCCAAATGACCTCCTAGCTGTGCCTATTTGCTGTGTATTTCTAGTCCCTTGATGTTCCATTTATTCAGTCCTGTCATCTTCTTCTAATGTAAAGCTTTTGCTCTCCTGACAGGGGACGTCAGCATCAAAAATCTCTTTCTCTAAAGCATGACCAGTTGAATTTGTACTACAAATACCCTTGCAGATACAGTAAATCCATTCTATTTGTTACCCTCATTTTCTATACTCGTGTCATTTGAATATCATGATTAAGAACAAGATTTTATTAAGACTATTTATAGTCAACATAGTCAATAGTTCTGTGAAATAAAGTGCTCTGCTGGCTCTCACCACCAAATCTGTGTAGGTAGCAAAGACAAACGTAACCCCACTGAAACCCTTACTATTCAGGTCACAATACGTCCTTATAGATCAGCTCAGACTGGATTTTCACTTGCTCTTTTATGTAAGCTTCAGAGCAGGATTTTGGGATGAAGCATTTCAGAGCATATTGTTTCAAAATCCTTTTTAACATACAAAAGCATAGAGTTTCAGTCTGTCATTTTAGTTGAAAATCATTGTGCTACAAGGTAGAGATAAAATTCAGATGAACAGCAAAATGTCTTAAATGCTGAGAAATGCTAAAAACTATGGCTAAATCTATATAGCCTGAACAAAGTGTCTGATTGAAATCTTAATATGAACCATTACTTTTCCTGATGTTAGATGACTACAGTTAAACTGAAACATTGAATAAAAGCTCTGATAAAACAATAATTACAAAGTATGATTGGTACTAGACATAAGGCAAACCAGGTAAGGTGGCAGAATATCAAGCCAAATGAAGTCCATGACCTTGGAGGTCTTTTGTAAGCCTAATGATTCTATGATTCTAAGATTTTTAAATTTGTTTTCACTCAGGTTTTTCAGTAGAAATATTCTATGAAATAGTCTTTACATAACAGTCACAGCTGATAGTTCCATTTGGTTTTGTTGTGAAAAGGATAACATATATATGAACATAAAAGCAACCAGAATAATTAGCCAAATTTTGACCTGAGGTACAGAGGTACAGAAAGATGTGATTCCATTGGTCTGAGCTTTTCCCTTCTGTCTGCAACTGCTGCTACAGAGCTGTGACAGATGCTATACAAATCTAAGCAATATTAGATGTTTTCAGTGATTAAGTGAGGGGAAGCAGAAAGAAACTCACTGAGAGAAACAGTAGATAGACGATTAGTATGCTGCCCATACAGGTCTGCATACTGACTCTTGGCATTAAGACCTCCTGAGGAGGCTGCAGTTCTTCACTGAGAGAGCAAAGAACCAAAGTCAAACCACAAGCATGTCTTCTCTACATACCAAAACCTTCACTTTACAGGAAATAGTGAATACAGAAAATTTTTTAAGTTCCTGGCATAGGTAAAATACACAGTTTTGTATCACATCCTTCAAAACAATGGGGAAAGCAAACAGTTGTCTCAAGATAAACAAAACTATATGTACACATACCATTGCCCATTGCTTCTGAATAAAATACTACTTCACTTTTATCAGAAGTCATATGACTAAGTGAAAAATGAAAATAAAGGTTTTACAAGAAAATGTGTCAGAGGAGCTCCATTTTTAACCAATGGTCACTTTGAGTCATCAACCACCCTTTGAACCTGGTAGATGCATGAGTTTTCACCAACTTTATGGTCTATCTATACAGTCCATGCCTCAACAGATTGTCAAGAAAGATGTTGTTGAAACTTTCTATTGCTAAAATCAAGGGACTTCTACAGCTATCCCCTCATTCACTGAGCCAGTTACTTCACTATGGAAGCCAGTCAGATTGTTTAAACATGATTTATCCAAGAAAAGCCACTTCAAGAAACACATAGGCAGACCTCTGGTGTCCTAAAATGACAGCTGTATTAAATCCCACATATGTTTCTAATTTTGTATGCAACCAAAAGAAACCTCAAAATAAAAAATAGTTGATAAATCCAAATAAATTTAAGAAAGATGGTGGGTGCCTTGAAAGTAGTTTTACGTACTACAATTAAAGACTAGTTTGTCTCTGAACCAAAAGTCTCCTGATCTTTTTAATGATTTTTGAGTCACCTAGTATTAACTCTTGAGTTTCTATATTTAAAAATTGATAAGTGTTTGATCTGAGTCTGTTGGCTGAAGAAAGATGTGTTTCCTTTCTGTCTTATTTAGTAAATAAAGTCTGATTTCCCTATAGTTTCTCAGGAACCATGTTAATCTCTTTGATATTACATTTCCTGGTATATAATAACTGGAAAAAATATCCCTGCAACAAGTTTTCATAGAGATTTTATTCCTCTTTTAAAGTATTTTAGTTCTTTGCTTTTCTGTTGTTGTAAAGATGTCAGTTCACTAACTTACTGTGGAAGATGGGGACTATCACTGAAAAATAATCTGTATGATACTGGGAAGTGAAATCCAGAAAAGTTTTTAGAATATTTACTTTTATATATGAGAGGGTGATTCTGAGTTTTAATACAGAAATACGATTGTGCTTCTAAGAACTTTCATAATCATGCATGTTTCAGAAACATGAATAAAGGATAGTAATTTAATAAAATATCTTTATGTGCTGCAAGCAATAAAAATTTATGACAACTTATTTTTAACCTCTTTGAAAAGAACACTAAAACACTGCTCACAAATAAATCAGAAATTTCAGCAGTTGTCATCTAGCCCCTTTTGCCCATTGCCTCTGCAATGTTTACCTTCAGTTTGTAGGCATTAAAGTGTGTACAGAGATTAAATATCAATAAGAATTCTTTTCTATTTTCCTCCTTTTAGCATTGCACACAGTGTCAGGATATGAGTTTCAGTTCTTTTATGGATTTTCATAGTTTCACGGAGGAACTGAGATTAAGACAGCTAATGAACAAACATTAATGAGAATTAATTAACAATTAAAAATTAATATCCAGCCTTTTAGCAGCAATTCCAGCTTTCAGGTGGCACCATGTCATGTAGCATAAGCATCTCCAATTCTGTCCCAAAACCAGTATCCCAAAGAGAGTAAGAAAGAATGGACTAGCAGAGTAGAATAGCATAGATGTAGATGGCACAGCATGGCATTGCTTAGCATGGAATGGAACAGAATAGAGGTTTTCTCCTAGTAATTTTCAGCTGCTGTTTCACTTTGTTTCATTTCCCAGGTTAACTAGGAAAAGATCCAGTTCCAAGTTCACTAATATCAACTTCCTTATTACCAATGCCTGATAGCATCTGGAAAATAAGACCCAAGTGCAAAGAGGATGAATATTAAAATAGATAAAATAATTCCTTGCAGTTATTAACAGCAGCTACCTATGCATAAATTGTTTGATGAGCATCCTGGAGCAAAAAATAGTTAATGTTTTATTTTCTGCCTAAGGATTTTTTTTCTGCAAGAACTTAGAAAATCTGTTTAGAACTCTTATTTTAAAATCTGGAGTTACAGTAACAAGTAGCAGCCCTGCCTTGATGTCAGCAGCAATTCTGTTTCTTTCTGCCATAGGTAAAATAAATGAAATACTTATGTAATTAAATAAATGGAGACTATTCCAATTATACTAGTCCCTAATGATAAGCTTGTTGCTGTGGGAAAAATCTGATTTCAAGCCAAGTAAATAGGAATATTGGGACTAGTTGAAAATGTATAGGTAAGGTCAGTATCCTCTTTGTTATGAGAACTGCAATTTTATTTCTTCTGTAAAATGAAGAGTTTTGAGTGTTTGGCTTTAAGTCTTGCAGATTTTGTTTCTAGTATGATATTTCCGCACTTGTTCTAAAAAACACTATTCAGAAAGATGCTGTTTAATTCATATTCCATTTCCTCAGAGACTGTGCCTGTGAAATTTTCCATATACAACATAAAAGTCAAGCACTTATTTTTCCTGATGGGAATCTTGCCAAATGTTGGTTTTGTTTTTTTTTTTTTTTCCTTTCCTAGAAGAATATTTTTTGACTGTTAGTTGGCGTAAGAAGATCACAGAATCACAGATTGGATAAGGTTGGAAGGAACCACAGTGGATTATCTGGGCCAACCTCCCTGGTCAAGCAGGGTCATCCCAAAGCACATTGCACAGGGCTGTGTTCAGAGAGTTCTCTAATATCTCCAGTGAGGGAGACTCCACAACCTCTCTGGGCAACCTGTTCCAGTGTGCAGTCATCAGCACAGGAAAGAAGTTCCTCCTCATAATCAGGTGGCAGTTCCAGTGCATCACTTTCTGCCTGTTGCCTTTTGTCCTGTTGCTTGGATTGTGGATCATTTATTTTCTTGATGGATTAAGTAGCAGAATGAGATTTGAATGGGAGGTTGATTTGACGAATATTTGTCATAAACCCATCACTTTTTGCTTTTTTTGTCTAAAAACACTGGGCATTGACGACCTACTAAGGACTGAACTATGACCTAGGTGAGTACAATGTCCAAAGTTAATTCACGTTTGAGGTACAAACTAATTTCTCTATGGAGAGGAATAAGATCCCTCAGAGTAAAATGAGATGTATAAATGTGCTATTTCAACTGTCTCACCAGACAGTACGACAAATGCACACAGGGACACTCCATTGCTGCTCCATGGGTTAAGCACCACAGAAGCAGGTTTGTGAGCATTGTGAGCTCACACAGCCTGGTGTGAGCCTTGTACAGAGCTGGCACATGATTGTGTATGTGCCTTTACTGAATAGTAGTTACCCATATTTTAAAATGTTGGGGAAAAAAAATTCATCAGCAAGCAACAGTCTTTAGTTTTTAATTAGGCAGCATGGGATTCTACCTAAGTTGTATCAGCATAACAAGAGTTTGCTGAAAGATTTCTAAGGCTTGTTCACAAAAATATCTATGCTTCTCATATTTAGAGATCAACATATTTAGTGTTTTCTTTTCTTAAAAGTATTACAATGATATTTTTTTTACACACAGAAAAGCACAGAAAAGTAGATACCTGAATGTTTATAGACATGTATGAGTCCGAAACACTAAGTATTCCAAGAAGAAATTTCTTCATTAAAGATAGGTAAAACCCTTTTAAATCTCACTGGTATATACTCAAAGGTATATAGACAGTTAATGATATAGACATCATTAACTGTCTATATACCTTTAATGTGTATTAGGGGTAAAATATTTAGGTACACCTAAAAAAGTCAATGAGGTGCTCTTTGCATTTTAGAATCTAATTAGAGAAAAAATATAGTCCTAAATGAAGTAAAGAAAATTGCATGAGAACTATGCAAAATTTCCCAGATGAAGGATATCTATGTAAATGCTTTTGAAGTTTTTTATTTTCCCCAAATGTGACTTTTAAAATGCCTACGCTTAAGAATAAAAGAAGATGCACAGAGAATGCTATATTAACTCATAATTTATTATGTAGTGCCAGGGTCTTGCTACATCTATACATCATTTATAACATCAGAGTATCACACTAAGAGCTCTAGGACAGGTGGACAAGCCAATAAATATTCATGTAAAGAAGAGGAAGTTGCAGATTAAATAAATGTTGGCTTGTGGTTTAGCAGATTCTAGGAGAGTCTAAACTCCAGCAGATGTGAAGAATAGATGATATTGCTCATTGCCTATAGTGAATTTTCAACTTAAGATAGTGAAAGCAGGAACAGAATTTTCTAAAGTACATGAATAGGAAGTTAAGAAAAACCAAAAAAACCCCGACTTTCTGTTGTGCTACCTTTACTTTTTTTGGCGAGACTTGGTAGCAGCACTTCTTGGCCTGAAGAAATAATGTTCTTTTCCATAGGCTTCTTTTCACGAGAACATGATAAATTTAGGGATCTGCTATAGGGAAAGCCTACCCGTGGTTTTGTACTGAGCTCACTGGGCTCTGCTTTCCAGAAAAGACAGTTACATAGGCTATACCTAAGGACTGGTAGGATTATAAGCACCCTTGATATGTCAAACTGTAAGAGATTACATCATCTGTGTGCCTACCATTGCAGAATTCACACTGCTGCTGTCATACAGCACCACTTTTAATTTGCAATAACACTTTTAAAAGTAATCAAAAATTTTAATTACTTTTGTGATATCATAGTGTTGTAAAAGCAAAATTTTAGATTTGAAGCTCTTCATTTTGATATACATATATCTCATATCTTCACTCTTTATGGATGTCATATAACTTCTCACAATTACAATTTTTTAAAAGACTAATTTCAATTTATCTCATAATAAGATGAAACCCAATACTATTTTCTTGCATTGTAAAAAAAACCTTAAAATTATGGTTTAAATACATTTTTATTAAAGTCATCGTAAATTGCTATAATGTACTACTTTGTAAATCATTCTGTTAGAAAATGTTTTGATATGTCTCCAAAATAAGATTAAAATTTCAATATGAGAAATGAGTTTTGCATTGATTTCATAACCCTATATGGCACTATTCTAAAAGAAAAAAAAGTGCATTGTTCTCCTCTAAAATTCTGCTTTGACACATTTGCAATATTAATAGCTACTTTGTTTTCAAGATGCCAGATTTTATTGACAAGAAATTAATGTACACTTATGTTGTATATTTAACAGTATTTCTTCTGAATTTGAGTAATTTGCTGAAGATCAATAGCTTGAAAGTAAACTTTATTCAAAATCCTGTCATCTCTCATCTCTGTCTTTTGCTGTAGCAGACAGACCTTTCCTGTTACTGGAAAACTTTCCATGCCAGCCTTAAAATGAAGGTTTAAATCTTCTTGGAAGCCACAATTTTTCATCCATTTTTTCTAAGGAGCTGGTCATCACAGCATGTTATCATTCAAATAAATACTAAACATGTAAAAATATTCCTGTGGCTCATGTGGGTTTTTGTGCCAATAAAATGAATTCTGGTAGAAGTATGCAGCAATTAGCATTAAAAGTTTGTGTTTCCAAGGAAGCCATCTTTGGACTACAGGTGATCTTTTCAGCTCACTTTGAGTCCTGGAATCTGCAATTCTGTGATTTCTAACTAGAATAGAAAATAGCCTCAACATCACAACAAAACAACAGTTTCTATAACTGTTGGAGGGAAAATATAAAAATATTAGGAAAAGACTTTTTAATACTTTTTCAAATTGTCCTTATCTCTTTGGACAAGAATTTCTTGTGGAAGTTTCAAATACAAAATTTATATCTATAGTGACCCTGAAGGAAGTATCAGAACTTTATCATCTTTTCTGAGTGCTTCTTCAGTTTATAGATCATTTTCTCAAAAGTTGATATGAAATGGGACCAAAAAGTCAGGATGATTGCTCCAAAATAAAGAAATAAAAGGAATGAATATAGGAAGGAATAAGAAAAGGAGAGTAGTTAAATCAATGTATCTTATTTTAAAGTATTAACATTGTAGGGTATAACTAGGTTTTAGTGTTCTGCCTTGGGTTAAGGATCCTTTTCAGTTTTCCACTACAGGGTCCCTGCAGGTATCAAATGGGATCTGAGGTGACAATTTCTAATTTTATAGTTTTTCATGATGTTGAAATAGTGTTGGTGAGAGATCATAAGAGAGAAAAGGTTCTGCAAAAATTACTAGTAATGCTACCAATAAGGTCAGATATTAAATGAAAAGTTCAGAAAACCCTGTGGTATCATGCAAATTAATTGAGAAATTACTGAAAAGCATAGTTCTTGTGCAGCTATCTGTGAATGAGAGGGGGAAGAAGTAATAAGCAAGCTGAGGGATTTGAACCAGAAAATATATCTTCACAGGAAACCTATCAAAAGCAAATTCTCATGACACAAGTTTCAAGTTCTTTATGACCAACAGTCTGATTTCAATTGACTTGGAGGAAACTAGTGATATATGGCAGGCTCAGGAAAGCCATGTCATGAATACGTTCACATTAGTCTAGTGAACATCTTGTTATAACGTGCCAGACAGTCTTATTAGTGATGGTTCCTCAGTAAGAAAAGGTTACATCAACTCATAAGTAGGCTAAACAGCATTCTCTACACTTGCCAGCAATACATAAACAAAATGAGGAACTTGTTAATGCCACTACAATATTGTGTGCTTACATTAAAAGTCAATATTTTCTTTTGCATCATACTGTAGGTGACATATTCTTGGCAGTTAAATGTTTCAGTGTGGTAGATATTCTTGTAAAGGAACAATGTGAAAAAATATTTTTTTAAGCTTTTGGTTTTCTAAAAATGCTGGTGTAGTATTTATTAATCTATAGAGTGGAATTACTTCTCATAAAGGCTGATCCCTTTTAGCTGTTTCCTTTATTACATGGAAATGACATTAGGTGAAAGCAAAATAAAGGGAACCAATTTTCTTCTATGATCTTCTATGCTCAAAATCAAAATAAACCCACCAAAAAATACCTCACCCAAACCAACAACCCCAAACTGTCAATATCCTAGGAAAGGATTGTAAAGATTGTTGTAAAGATTATTGCACAAAACAGTACTTATATGTATATATCATATATATGTCCCCGAGAACTCAAAATATACTTCATGCAACATAATGAATGACTGAAAAATACAAGCATTGCTGCAGTGCTGATAGTTACTCTTAGATAACTCACATTTCTAGACATATTTTAGTAACTTCTATAACATCTAAAAACTCTTTTTCTCTGATCTAAGAAGCTGATCTCATCCAGCAAAGCTGTGAGATATGACATCTTAAAATTTATGAAGATAACATCCAAGTTCAGAGAAGAATAATGACGGAGTTTATGGAGGTGATTGCTTTATAACAGCATTTCCTCCTGTTTCAATTGACAGTGTGTATGCCTTAAAGAACTATAGATTAAAATTAGGTCAAGCAAAGTAAATTCTCTTTTGTTTAGTATTTTATATATAAAGACATAATTGAAGAAGAAAATATTATGAAGGTTTTTTTCCTCTTACCTTTTTCAAACAGTTTAGTACCATATGGTTTTTCTTCTTTTCCCTAACATAGTGGTGTGATTGAGAACCTCCTGCAGCCTTTTTCTAAAAAAGTAATAGTAAATCCTTATTTAACTTGAACCTTTTATTTTAATTTTTTTGGAGGTTTTTTTTTCTTTACTTTATCTTGCTGCTTGTTTTCATGAAAGGCTTCAGAAATAAGTATTCCGGAGATTCTATTCAATTGCATTTGGTTTAGAATAACAGTTTTGAATCTGCCGTACTTCTTAAGAAAAAAAAAGATAACTTAGAGAATTATGAAAGTAATGAAAAAGAAATTGATGTTTTTCTTTAAGTCTGTCAGTTTTATGGTTGTTTAAATAAGTCTTAATGTCAGGCTAAAGGATTTGATTTACATCAGACTGTAGGTGGTGTTTACTTGGCAGGCCTATATATTTCAAAAGGTTTCAGAAAGCATAAGCATATGCAAGATGATAAATTGATATCATTATTTTTTCCTTATATTGCCTGTAAGTAACTTTCTCAAAATATTTGATTAGCCTTCACATGTCTGCATTTTATGGACTCATGAACCATAGATAATTTATTTGCATTTAATATGGTTTTTTTGTATTACTTCTTATTTATTCAAAAGTTTTTATCAAAGTTTCAGTTATGAGGAAGTCTGTGCAGTGGTATTCATATAAACATTGCTAGAAATCACAAAAGTAATACTTTTAAAAAGAATTTTTAAGTATCTGACTTGTTGTTTGCTTAGGAAAATACCTACAATCATTAAGTGAGTATGTAAAATTACAAAGTGTAGTTTTATGAATTTTGCTTCAATTACTATTAGGTCTGACTTGAGTAATTAGGTAATTTTTAGCTTAAAAAAATCAATAGGGTCTTTCTTTTTCCTGACACAGACAATATGATACCATCTTCCTTTATAGTTTTATGTGCCTAATTTTGCTTTATGAATATTTACTTCCTAAAAGCCTGATTCTTCAACATTTCTGATTCAGAGAATTTCAGAGAAAATATCCTTTCCTCATTGTAATCTATTGATTACACTGCCCATATAAAAATAAAAGAATATTGCATAAATGTCAGAAATGTATTGGCGATGGAAATGTTGAGAGAGGAAAAAGCTGTGTTGAATATCTTTATTTGTGAAGCCCTGTTATGACTTCACTGAATCTAAATAGAAATTCAAATGGCATGATAAAGAAAACATGGTGATAGCATTTTCAGCCCTGAGCAACAGAAACCAGTGAAACAAATTGTCCATCCACGGTTGGGCAGCCATTTGTGAAATAGGTAATTGATTATTTAAAAGAAAAACTATATTGTAATGGCAGTACATGAGGGAAGGAAAAATCAAGGACCTTTGACAAGAGGACGAAAAATCATAGAATCAGATAGGCTGAAAAAGAGCTTTGAGATCACAGAGTCCAACCTATGACCTAACCACCTCATCAACTAGACCAGGACACTGAGTGCCACATCCAGTCTTAACACCTCCAGGGACTGCAACTTCATCACCTCCCTTGGCAGCACATTCCAATGCTGAATCACCCTTCCTATGAAGAAATTCCTCCTAATGTCCAACCTAAACATCCCCTGACACAGCTTGTGTACGTTTGTCCTATTGAGAATTACCTGGAAGTAGAGACCGACCTCACCTGGTTACAGCCTCCTTTCAGGTGGTTGTTGAGAGTGATAAGGTCTCCCCTGAGCCTTTTTTCCTCTGGGCTGAGTAACCTCCTTCTACTATGTAGAAAGCCCGCTACTAAGACAGGCAGAACTCCCCTGAGCTCTGAGCTTCCTCTGACGCTCCTGCGGAGCTTCTCTCAGGATGGAAGGATGTAGCTCCAGCAGCCTATTTGTCTTTCACGCTCCCTAATACTCCTTCCACGCCTTTCCACTCCTTCCTTAAGCTCTGCAGCTAGCCAGAGCAGCTCTCACCTGCTCACGGCGCACGCCGGTGGTTTTTGGGCAGTGCTGCGGTACTGACAGCAGCCTGGGACCCTCTCTGCAGCCAGGGGCCCCAGGAGCTGCGTGCCTGGGGGGATCTGGCTGCTTTAGAACACACAGCTGCACCAATGGCTTTCTACAGCTTGTAAAGCATTCCTGCGTCTAGTCAAGTTCGGGGGAAAAACCCCCAACAAAACCAACCAAAAAAGCCCCGGGCCAAAGCACCATACCTCCCTAACCCAGCTTCCAGAAGGAGCTGCGAGGCTGGCTGCGCACTTCCTGCGCGCTTCCCTGCGCAAGCTGCGCACCTCACCCCTGCTGACCTGCCTCTGCTGCTTGTGCTCCCCAGGGACGTTTCAGTTGCCGGCAAATGGCCCTGTGACCTCCCCTTCCCCACCTGAATGGCTGGCAAGAGCCAGCAGAACAAGGATCTTTGGCAGGTACAAGAAAGAGAAAAGAAAGAATGGGGGAAAAACAGCCCAGGGAAAGAGAAGGGAGACCTAAGGCTTGTGTTTGGACCCTGCAATGAGAAAGCGTAAAGGTCTTATGGTCTCCCTGTTCTGTGTGTTACAGAATCACATAGCCACACATTACAGAAATGGAAATGACACTTCAGAAATATTTTCAGTAGCTAAATATAATGATTAATGTATAATTAATCTTAATATTGTTCCTTATGCCACTCAATGAGAAGAAAAAGCACCTTTTTTTGTAAAGGTATCTATTATACTTATTAAAAACATGACAAAAAACCTCCAAACAAGAACAACAATAAAGATTAAACATATGAAATGTTAAATAACTATGTTTATTCAATACACTATAACATCAGAGCAGTTTTGTACATTGTTTTTTTTGGTTTTGTTTTGTTTTTTTTTTTTTTTTNNTGTGACTTTTTTTTTTTGGTTTTTTTTTTTTTTTTTTTTTTTTTTTGGTCTTTGGGGTTTTTTTACTTTCTTTTCCTGCATTCAGCTCTTGCAGGGATCCCAGTGAATCATTTTACTTCTTTGTAATTTTCCTATTTCTCCATATAACTTCTGTATTTGTAGTACTTGCCTGGAAGGTATCTGTCACCTCATAGTTTGAACACCTTCAAAGCACTTACTTAAATATGCCAAGTGAGTAATATCTAGCTCATTAACAGGACTACTAACCAATAATTTTCACAATTAAATCCTTTATAGAATATTTTCTTTGGGATATTACAAGCACATTAAAATACACTGAAACTTTTAACATGTTAAAGATGGACAAGGTTTTCCATTAGTACAAATATCTGCAAATCAGAGGAAAGGAGTGAAATATGGCCAAGTGAGAAAAACATGTTACTGAAGAAAATAATTTAGAGCAAATCATAAAGACAAATGGCCACAAATAGTCAGCAGAGGATTGCTGTGTTTTGCTAGCATCTCTTGGGAATATGTTACTGAAACTGCTGCTTTTAGCAATGACTCCTGTAGGACAGAGCAAGAGAGAAATGAGCTTGCCCTTTGCCGGGAGCAATCAGGTACAGGCACTTCTTGACATACAGTAGTTAGGGCAGTCCTATTGTTTTCAATCAAAACAGTGATTGTTGTAGAAAGAGACATTTGTAGATTAATTTCCCTTTCTTTTTAGATCACTGTAAATTCTTCAGTATCCTAAAGGGGATAGTTAAGATTTTTTTAATTTTTCCAATTAATGTCATTGCACACCCCTGCATAAATGGCTCCAGTGCAGCTGCATCTCTGTCTACGCAAATGTCTGTAAATTTTCCACTGTTCTCAAAACAAAGACATATCTCAGGAAACCTACAAGTCTTGGTTTTCCATTAAAACAGAATATTTTTTTTAAAGTTCTGGGTTCTTCTAAATAGGTATACCCAGGAAATATCAGCCTGAAAAAACCTACACATTTTCTAAATATTTTCCCCTTCAACTTCATCAAGATTTGAAGAAAAAGAAGAAAATGGTTCTAGTATGAAATAGAGAGCACAGAATTTCAAGGACTGTTCCTTCTTTTTAAAAAAAGACATTATTTGAAGAATTACCAATGTAACTGATAATAGCTTCAGTTCCATTTATAATTGAAGTAGCTGCTTGAACAGCCTTCAGTACTATGCAAATGTGCTGCATTAGAAGGATTATAAAAAGGCAAACTACGGGGTTTTATCTAATCTAAAAAATTAAGATTTTCTGTCTTCATGTTCACCATTTTTCTTCTGTGGTTTTATTTCTACATAGGAAGGTAAATGAAACCTCTTAGTAACAGTAATGTCTACACTTTATTGTAATATAAATTACATAAATTAATTTTATGACAATAATTATTCTGAATGTGTATTTAATTAGTTTACCAAGTAATTACTCAGAATTTTATATAATAATTGACACACATTCAAATTTGTCTTCAAAAACAGTATTGACAAACAGAAAATTTTCTAAAAAACAATTTAAATAATATAATACAATACTACCTGCTTTGTGCCTATTTTTTTCCTTTGTTTTTTTTTCCCCTTTTATCTTGCTTTTGCAATTAGTCTTAATATCATTACATAGAATGATTGAAATGTAATTGTGTGTTGACTCCAGAAAATGTTAATTTTTTTACAAAAAAATTTCTGCAGGATAGATATTGCTCTATACATATAAAAGTCCACAATAGTGAGATTTTTAAAAATCTTTTTTTAGATTAATATTTACTTCATATTTGAGCTAGTTAAAAATAAGTAGCATTTGGGATAAATTTAATTTTAATAAATTGAAGTACTAAAGTAACTCTGAGTAATTTAAAATTTAAGCACATATATGAAAATATGAAGACAAAATATTTCATATTATTATGTTTCTAATATCGCAGCATTTAACATATAATGTTTTTATTTTGGATGCAAGCAGTTTTATTACCTGAAAAGTGTACAGAATGTAAGTCCAAGCCAATTTCTCTTGGCTGTATATTTCAAAATTTTAAGGTTAGAAGTTGCATGGTAAAGGCACCAAGTGAAAAGATGTTATCTGTTCCAGCTTTTTTCCTATTTTTTCAATGACCTCCATAGAGTATTATTGCATTTATTTTTATTTATCTATTATGCAATTATATATTTGTGATTTTGGGTTGAGCTGTTGTGTGAAACACTAAAAAATGACCACTGAAAAGGCCCAGCATTTTACAAAAAATTGCAAACTTAGTTTTCCATTAACATTTTCTATTTTGGCATCTTAAAAAGAGTGGAACTTGATTTCAGCAGAACATCCTGTGGGGAAATTAGTTCATTTTGCTAAAGTATCTTAATAATTACAGTGACATCAAGGTTAATTGCTTAATCTGTATTGCCATAGTGCAGTCCTGTAGAAATCCCAACACAATCTGTTCTATAATTAGTGCCAGAATACCCATATATAGAGCAAACAGTAGCCTAAAAAAATAAATAAAAAACTCTGATACAATTAATAAATAAGATTTACCAGAGTGTGTATGTTTGTGAGTGCATTTTTATCTATATATATATACATACAAAGGGAAGGGGGAGATTTCACAAAACAGAGGTTTTGCAAACACAGTATATTAAACCCTTGAGGAGGTATAAATAGCTGAGGTAGAAAATAACTTCAAGCAAGATGTTTTATCTCCTTATTGTTTTCCAGTTCCAGAATGTAATTGCAAGTCAACGCCATCACATTTGCATCAGGTCCCATGTTTTACTTGTTCCATGTCAGAAACTAAGTGGTCAGAGTTTAAAAAGTAATTGTGAAGATCCTTCTACTTCACCTTTTGGGTTAATTTCAATAACACTGCCTATTGCTGAGCTTACAGATTTGTATTGCTTTGGCACGCTTCATTAGCACATGATCCCATGTGGATTAATTGACTGCTCAAATTCTGAAGATGTGCCATACTGAGGGACAATGTGGTGCCCCTGATAACTCAGGATGGCATGATGGTTCCCTTCCTGCTCTCTTCTTATTTCTGGAAACTGTGAGACCATTTGCACATTACTCCTTCATATAAGTCATTAGTTCTTGCTGAATGCTTTTTGCATCTGAGACACAAGCTGTGAGTTACTCTGTGTTAGCAAATATAATTTTCAAATAACCAGTATCTGCAGACAGAAATCGGCTACTGGATCTTTAATAGTTATCTGTGTCATTGATATAATTTTCAAAATGGTTATAAGGAGAAGTTTTAAGGTGTTGACTATGTAGCAACACACAAAAAGAATTCGGCCTTTAATGACCTTTAAAGAAAAAAAAAATTCTACAGACTATATCTCTCCCATTTTTACAGAAATTAAGTAAACACAGCCAATACTAATCTCAAATATGCAGATCTGAAAAATATGGCAATGGAACAAAACATGTTCTATCATCCTTTATTGTGTTTTTTACATCAGAACAGAAATGTAAAATCTGTATCCTTGAAAATATACACTTCTTACACATCTTAAGGTACACATTCCATTTTCAACGTTAAGGCCATTACTCAAAAGTTGGCATCACTGTGATAAAGCCTGACAATAGTTTATTGCTTCAGATACTTAGACTTTTACTTTAAGGGAGTTGATGAGGCAAATTAACTTTAATCTTAAAAAGGGAAGAAATATATCCTTACTACTCAAAGGCATACTCTCCAAGGAGGGATCATTAAATAAGAAAATGTTTCCAATGACACATACTTTAAATTATGCTATATGTAAATTTCAAAATATCATTTTTATTTGTCTTACCAGCATTCATGTATTTATGTACCCTGTTTGAGTAATTGTGAAGACATATATCTTTACATAATATAGATGTCACAGATAGATACAGCTATGGAAATGGTTTACGTTCATACTTCTGAACTTGGCAACTTTTAAAATAGCCATTTGTTAAACTAAGACAATTATTTAGTCAAAAATAAAATGAAAAACCTGTAATTTTTCTACAGTTTACTTAGTCATAGACTCCTATTCAATGCCTAATCATCTCCAGGGAAACACAAATTAACTCTCCAACATCTTCAGCATTTTCTTTGATTTTTTATTTCAATGTTTTTTCAAACATACACCACTTTAATTTTGAACATTCATACTACACAGTGGGAATTTAGGCAATTTACAAGGCATTTACCATGGTAGTTGAGAGACTGTTTAGAAATTTCACAAGAATCTCTTTCACCTCAACATAAATTCTGTTCTTTCCACTCCCTTTAAAAAGGCGGTTGCTAACCTGATAAATTTATTTTGGCAGTCAGACAGTAATTAGTAACCTGCAACACTGTCAAAGAAGAAAGCACAGCAGTGAGTCTACACTTTTAGGTAATTGCAGCTTTCTTTTTCTTTTCCACACAAGTCAAAACAGTAAAAACTTACAAAAGACTGGGAGTCTAAATAATGCCCTGAGCTTTTAAAAAAGTTTATTTTAAAGTGCTTGTAGCTGAATAATATTATTTGGTTCTCTATTTTCCTCTCTTTGTCACCATAATTAGTGCTTAGAAAAGTTTTATAGCTGATAAGATACCATGCTGATTGATATCAGGTAAACACAGGAAAACTGCTTCCTAGCTTTGTTGATTACTTATTACAATTATTGAATTTCATTTTTAAAGTCCATGAGTCCATTTGGTTAGCATTCTTCCACAAAATTCTTTGGTTTTCTTTCAGAAATATATACAGGAGAAGCTGAGGTAAGACCTGGTTAAATAACAATTAGTTGATTAGTTGTTAACAAGCTGATTTTACTTCAGATTTCTAACTTTTGATTAGAAGTGCCCATCAGACACAGGTAACTGTGTCATGTTGTGTGAATTAATATTTTGGTAAGGAAAAAGAGTGTTTTTATTAATTTCTTTTCAAATCACCAAATATTAGATAATAAAAGATTGATTATGTTTTTAAGTAATAGAAATCCACATTCATATTTAACTAAGCAAGTTTTTTGGGGGAACTTGAGTACACTACATTAAAGAATGTGTTTACAATGTTCCTGCTGTCATTTTCACTGTGAAAGATACCTGCTGTTCAGCCTTAAAAGGTCACATAGTCTTGGCTTCCCTGACTTAATCAATATAAACTACATGTCTCTGCATCAGAATAAACAGCCACTGCTGCCTCTTCTCCTTCTTCCAGATGAAGTACTGTGCTATTCCTGATCTCCTCTTGCCTCTGAGTCAGTCTTTTCCCACATTCATAGTCAGTGCATAGGGTGACTGTAAAGACAAAGAGAACACTGGAGCAATGTTAATGCAGCTGTATATGACTGATTGGACAACCTCAGCAAAAATTGATCTTCCCATCACCCCTTTGAGTCCACTAATGTCATGTTGTTTTTTCAAAGAGACTTAAGTGTACTTGATAGACTCATTCTCAGGTATTTCGTTCTAACCTCAGAGGGAGTAAAGGGTAGGGTGATAAGCAAGGTCACTGGCTATTGAACTGAAATTAATTAAATGATGAATGGCTTTTCAAGATAATTATTATCATACAAGTATTTCAGCACATTTCTGAAGGCCTCCTACTCAATGCAGGATCATATTCAGCTGGGTTTTGATTACCTCCAAGGGTGGAGATGATACAACCTCTCTCAGCAGCCTGTTTCAATATTTGACCACTATAACAGCATTTTTGTTATGGTTAACTGGAATTTTCTTTAATTTATACCGATTTACTCTTGTAATGTCACTAGGTGTGACTAAAAAGAATCTGGCCCTATCTCCTTTACTCCTACCTATCAGAAATTTGTTGACATTTTTTCTATATTTCTTTCAGTCGGCCTTGCATGGATATTGTGGGGTGTTTGAAAAGGGTTCAGGGGTTCCTTGTTTAATTGTTCAGTTGGGTTTTTTGTGTGTTGTTGGTGCGTGTATGTGGTTTGTTGTTTTTATTTCTCATGCAGATTGCTTATGTTTTAGAATGAAAGTTGCTTGAAGTCAGAAAATAAATTCTGAGACTGCATTATAATTATTCTATTAGATGGCAATGGAAGAGAAAACATTTGAAGACAAATTTCACATTATATTTATTTTGGTTCATTGCATTAGAGCTTTAAATGCTTAAAAACATTCAGTCTCTATTCCTGTTGAATTTGGGAGTGTATTTAAAAGAGACTGGCATTTTTAGTCTACTGCTAATTTTAGAGATTACTTTGACAGAATAGGGAACACATTTCTTTAAAAGCATGATGAAAAGTGAAAGCTATAATTTACACCTTTTCAGATCAATCTGTAGATCTGCTGAGTAATACACCATGTCTTTTGGTGTAATTGTTGGGAATATGTTCAAGACCACCTGCATTAATGGAGGAAATTTGCAAATATATTTCTAAGAAGTTTCTATAGACTTCAAATATTAAGAAGATTGAGACTTAGACATACATTTTGTTCTATCACTGTTTCAACTCCTCTAAGTCAGTAATAAACTTTTTCTCAGAAAAATAGCACCTATTTTCTTGCACAGGACTGTTATTCACAGGTCCTTTTGTCCTGAGTTGTTTTGTTAATCAGATACGTAATAAAGTTTTGCAAACAGTAGTAGTGGCACAAGGGTGTGTTTCACAGTTCCAGAGTATTAACTAGGAAATACCTGAAGTCAAAGTTGCTGTCAAAGGAAAAGGATTGTGTGTAGCATTAGATGAACACCTTTTGGGGACCAACTGAAGCATGAATATTTAAGTCTTTATTTGGTGTTGCTTCATTCTGAGGGAAAAAAAAATTGGGTTGTGGATACTGATAGATATAAATAAACCATCTCAAATAAATGACTTTTTCTGTTTTGTTTGCTAGTTTTTACTTTTTATTTACTTTATTTCTTCTGAGTTAATTGAGGAGTACTGTGAACATTTGCTGCCTTGTCAGGTTTGAAATCAGGACTATTACATAAAAATAGAAGGATTTTGAATGGGCTTTTTTCCCCTCAAAAATTCTTTGTTTATAATAAATGAATAGCACAAATTGCCATAGTTATTAAAAGAAAAATTAACAGAGAGCTATTTCATGGTCTGAGTTATACAGAAGGTCAGAGTAAGCTATCTAATTATTTCTGTTACCACAAATTGAAATCCATTATTACACCTGAGAAGCCAAAATACAAAAGCGAAGACAGACAAATGAGACTAATGAGAGAGCTTAGAATTTTGACTAAAAGTATCTTTTTGAGGAGAAGCAGCATCCTGTAGTCTTCCCAATGTTATATATCTGTTGTTGAGGAATTCACCTGATCTAGGAAGCTGGGCTCGAAAGCTGTGGATGGAGGTGCAGATTGGGCTTCGGTGGGAGCCTGAGACAAGAGGCTGTGAGCTGTCAAATTTTGGGGTAACAAAGGGAACAATGTTGGGTAGTGCCAGCCAGGTGAATGGACCGATATTTTGGATGACAAAGGGGATGAAAAGTGGGGACACCAGAGATCTGGATGGACACGGATAGGAGCAGGAGCAGGGCCTCAGGAGGAAGAGTGAGGCCTGCAGACAGACCGTGAGGGGGTAAAAGCCATGGGGTTCCTTTGTTGGGGCTCCCTCCTCAGCAGCCCCAGCTGGAGCTGTTTCTGTGTCCCTGCACCATGAATAAATGGCTTTATGGAACGAGACATCTGAGACTGTGATGGGAAACCTGGGGTGGAAGCGGTGAGGAAGCCAGCTCTGCCTGGCTGTGAGTGGGGTGTGCAGGGAGCCAAGGGGGCTCCCTGGGGCCACTGGAGCTGCTGCTGCCAAGGGGCTCCGGTCCCAGCAGTGAAAGTCTCTGGCCTTGGGGGTGTGACTGCCAGAGAGGCTCGAGAATGGTCAGACTGGGAGGTTTCCTTAAGAGTTCCCTGATAGTTTCTTATTTTCCAGGTTCCAGCAAAGAGAAATAAGTGTCACATAAATTGATTAATCTCACTGAAATCANCATCCTGTAATCTTCCCAATGTTATATATCTGTTGTTGAGGAATTCACCTGATCTAGGAAGCTGGGCTCGAAAGCTGTGGATGGAGGTGCAGATTGGGCTTCGGTGGGAGCCTGAGACAAGAGGCTGTGAGCTGTCAAATTTTGGGGTAACAAAGGGAACAATGTTGGGTAGTGCCAGCCAGGTGAATGGACCGATATTTTGGATGACAAAGGGGATGAAAAGTGGGGACACAAGAGATCTGGATGGACACGGATAGGAGCAGGAGCAGGGCCTCAGGAGGAAGAGTGAGGCCTGCAGACAGACCGTGAGGGGGTAAAAGCCATGGGGTTCCTTTGTTGGGGCTCCCTCCTCAGCAGCCCCAGCTGGAGCTGTTTCTGTGTCCCTGCACCATGAATAAATGGCTTTATGGAACGAGACATCTGAGACTGTGATGGGAAACCTGGGGTGGAAGCGGTGAGGAAGCCAGCTCTGCCTGGCTGTGAGTGGGGTGTGCAGGGAGCCAAGGGGGCTCCCTGGGGCCACTGGAGCTGCTGCTGCCAAGGGGCTCCGGTCCCAGCAGTGAAAGTCTCTGGCCTTGGGGGTGTGACTGCCAGAGAGGCTCGAGAATGGTCAGACTGGGAGGTTTCCTTAAGAGTTCCCTGATAGTTTCTTATTTTCCAGGTTCCAGCAAAGAGAAATAAGTGTCACATAAATTGATTAATCTCACTGAAATCACATTGTTATAGATGAGTAATGAGATGGTTGGCTCTCACAATTAAGGGGTGACTATTATGTATATGTTAAGAGAAGTTTTGTAGATGTATGTTACAGTTATGTTACTGTAATATGTCCTCCCCCTTGCATGGTTATCATGGGATGGCCTTGGTAGTTGGGACATTTGGGGAGGGCTGGCTTGTTACTATGATAACACCTGACCTCCAATGAGGATAGAAAGTGATCTCCACCGCTGGATGGCAAGGAAGGAGCCAACTGACAAGGCTTTGGGAGGGGCTAGAGGTGGAGCATCAATTTTGTTGATGAGCACATGGTGGTTTAATTCTTGCTCCCAGTGCTGTAATTGTTCCTTATTTAGTTAGTCCTTTTGTTGTATTTTTTGTTAAGGTTTAATGAACCTTTGAAATTTTAAAAGTGAGCAGTTGCTTCTCACAACATTAATCATGAGATGATTTAGAGAAAGAAATTACAATTACCTTTCCTTTAGGCCTTGCTTTTGATTGGCTGAAGTTAAATGAAGAAAAACCCACCACCTGCTTTGGGCCTCTCTGTATCTTTGTTAAAATTTGGTTTTGACATCAACTTTTCTTTTTAAATTTTTATTACAGAAATATATTAGACATTTAGGTCAGGTACAGGGGAAATTAGAGGTTTGCTTTAAAGGAGTTTCAATCTATACTTGGAAGTCTGGTCCTTAGACTTCTGTATCACACAGTCTCAAGCCACTGTAGAAATAACAGAGTGAGAGAGGGAGGGTGCATACGGCTAAGAAATTCAGGGATAACAAAGAAGAAGCCAATCTAAGTTTTAGAGAGATGACTATGCTGTTTATAAAATTATAAAGGTTTGTTTAAAGAGAAAATAAAAATGCAATTATAGAAAATAAATGACCAAATTATGAGTTCAGAATGCATTATTATGTTTCTCATAGAACATAATTATAGTTGTGTCATTTTCTCACTTATATTCAAGGTTGTAGCAGCACTTAAATTACAAACCCTGTATTTCAAGGGTTTACAACTTGGCGGCAAGAAATTTACTTAGCAGTGGAAACTAAGATACTAAGTGTCAACCACAGAACACATTATTTTACAGTGTTATTTATTATGCATGGAATGTAAGACTAAAAAGGACAAAGGTGCTGACTGGGCCAGAAGTCTGTTATTTTGGCACTACAGCTACAGTGCTATGGATCCCTTACTATCTTCCTAAAATTAGCATAAATATCACTAGTAGGGATGATAAAATGTTACTGTCTGGTATGATGCAAAGTTCCCATTTGGGACTTTTAAGTACTGGAAAATAACAAAAGTAGATATGTTCCATATTTTCACCACCTTTGAAAAGAAAGTATTATTGTTTGCTTATTTTTGTTGCTATTGGTATTGTGAATTTTTTAATAGACATATTTTTGATACTACAAGGGATTCTCAATTCAAGTTTTCATTCACACTGTCCTTTTTTTTCACTTTTCCTCAGAAACTGACATTTTAGTTTCAGTCCAGAAGTTTTCTTTGTTATTTGATGTTTTCCCCTTGACTTTATTACTTTCTACACACAGAAATACAAGTAATATATTTATATTAAATATAAAAATTAATATTTAAAAAGAAGTGTCAGTCTTCAGTTAACAGCTCCCATTTAGCCTCTGTACAAAGCAACCCTGTAAAAATTAATCAGAAACAGAATCAGAATAATGATTTTCTTTCACATATTCTGAAAGTTTAACTGAAGTCCAGAACTCAAAGGATTGCTGAGATAGTTACTCCTGATTTCTAATAGTTTCATTCTACAAAGAAATTAGTTTGATGAAGACTGATAGTAATCTATGTCTTTAATCAATTGTACTGCTTGAGTAAGGGTCATTTAGGTTTTCAAGTACAAAATTAATTTCTTTAGGGGAGTGCAAATATGTTCAACATCATAAGAACACTTAAATATTTACATAATGGAAGGACTTAGATTACTTTATAAAACTGGTGTTTCTTTTTCGCATTCTGTTTGGGATTTTTTTTTAATTTTTCTTATCGTGTCTATATTTTTTTTTTTTTTTGAGACTGTCATTGCTGAGATATTAATTTCTGGGTCTAATTTTTAGTTATTTATGTTTTAAATATTTGGCTGGCTTTTAATTACTATGATAAGTAAGTTCTTGTTATTTTATTTTAACCTGATAACTTCTGACTTTATTATTCAGTCTAGGAATTTGCCTTTATTTGTAATTCTCTGAACTAATTTTGTAACATCTTTTAATTTCTTCATATATAGATTGCAATTATAAAAGCTCTTCAGAGAGACCTACCTTCATACAAGTCTGCAGTATCTGAGTTTTATTGTTGGATACTAAAAAATTTGCTGTGCAGCACAAGTAGGCATGCAAATAAGCTTTTTTGTTGACAGTGCATATTATACTGGTAGCATGAAGATGTAATATAAACTCACTGAAAGTCAAAAAGAGAAGAGTTATTTAATCTCTGACAAAAATATCTACAACAATCTATGACATTTTACCAGGGTTTCTTTCTTAGGAGCACCCATCTGTCCCTATTTTATTTTTAGACCACATTTCAGCTGTTGGTTTTGTATTCAAATGTGGTGTATCTCCTGGTCCTTCCACTTGCAAATGCAGTCACATATATTAGAATGCCTCACATATTGTGAATAACATTCATAGGAGCAACAAAAAAAATCCCAGAACTACTTATTTTTTGTCCGACAAATAGTTATAAAAAAATGATGTAAACGAAAGTGACAGTAAATAGAGATTCATAAATTATGAAGTCTGGAAAGCCTATTTTAGAAGTTTTTTCTTACACAAATTGTGAAATTTAGAACTTAACTTTTGTGAGAGTATGTATGTGCAAGCTATGAGATTGTGCTCTTCACTTTTGCTACAGACATTTTCTCAAAAAATAAAACCCATATTATGGAGCAGTTTT
The DNA here is from genome assembly GCA_013399835.1 of Leptocoma aspasia. Lineage (NCBI taxonomy): Eukaryota > Metazoa > Chordata > Aves > Passeriformes > Nectariniidae > Leptocoma > Leptocoma aspasia. Next base: position 710,376 of record VXAX01005193.1, on the reverse strand, counting down.
CTGCATAGACCTACACTGAACATAGTAAGATTGCATCAGTGAAGGTGTCATGGCCCGTGAAGCAGGTTTCTCAACTAAAGAGCCAGCTTTGCAAAGGAAGTAGCTAAGAAAATTTTGACATTAATTTCTTGTTGATGGGATGGAGCTGTATGTCTTTGCAGCCCTCTTAGACCTGCTCATAATTTTGTCCTGGTAGCTCTTATAAGCATTCTGTAGATATCATATTGAGAATTTTTTTTTTTGGCTGAAAATATGATAGAGACACACTCAAATGATCTACGTAAATAAAAAAGGAATGATCTGTTTAAATGTGTTGACCTTGGTGGCTAGTATGATTACTCCAGTATTTTCACCTGTATTTTTAATGTCTTAGGACATAGCTTACTCTTCTCACTTGTTTACACAACAGGAGTGATTAGATGATTCTGCTACACTGCAAAGAAATGATGAGTCTGTAATTTCATTTTTAATGCTTGGGTCAGGGTATTTGAAAGCTTCAGAGTGACCAGTCATAAGAAAGAAAGAAAGACCTGAGCCATCAGTGTGTGCTGAGTGTACATTGCCTTGTAGCAGAATGTTTAGAGTTACGTTTCCTTGATCAGATGCTAAAAGCATACAGCCCATTCACTGCATAAAATACTTCTACGTACTGTATGTAGATTTTCCTGCTAAATGTGATAAAATTTGCTGACATACATAGAATTGAGTCAACCAAACACCATTTGCTGCCTAGAAGGAAGTTATTGCATACCAGCTTAGAAGTATGATACCTAAGGTAATTTGAAATCAGCTCACAGAAAACTATTTAACATTTTTTCTGTTATTAAAGAACATATATTTGAGCTTCCATTTCAGTTGCTTTGAGCCAGTAATAATTTTTGCCAGTCTCTCACAAGCACTTGTGACCAGCTGCCAGCTTAAGTCCATTCAACATCCCCCTCTGGGTTCAACCACTCAGCCCGTTTCTAACCCAGCAAAGAGTACACATTCTCCAGGAGAAAGTTGTAACTGAAACATGGAAGCAATGCTCCTAAAACAGGATAAAGCAAGAACACTCAAACAACATACAGATCTCACTCAATGAATATCCTGCTAAAAAAAGAAAAAAAAAAATCACCACCCCCAAAACTTATAATACAGGGGAAGAAAGAAAAAAAACAAAAGAAAGGGAAAAGGGAAAAAACCCCAAAAAACTCTGCAAGAAACCAAAATGTTCTTGGTAAACACCAGCACAAAATACTGGTGTAACCAACATTAGAAAAATTGAAGGTGTAGTTATCACTCGCTTTGATCAGCAGCTATATGAAGTGGCTGAGAGGGTGTTGTTGTATGGATATAAGCAATCCCAAACACAGCATGTATGCACTAATACGCAATGTGTATTCTAAATATTTTTATTGTCTTAGGAGGCCATCCTCATTCTGTCAAGTTAGTCCCAGAAACTGGCCCAACAGTCTCTATACTGACATAAATCTATTTAGGCAAAATGCTTTGGAGGTTTGCAGTGTACTAAACCTAGATTAAATCCAGGGAGCTGCTGAAGAACAAACTTCCTGTGGTAAACCCTTTGCAAGTAAATATGACTTCTATTTCCTACTGAACGCTTGCTGGATTGCATAATTGTGCACAGTGATCTTCATGCCCTAAACAAAACTGATTTTCTGCTATGCTTGTGCAGATGGCAAATAATTTTAAAACACTATTGTATCAGCAAAACCTGAATTCTGCTAATAAAAATAACAACATTAAAGGAAAAGTACTGTTTGAAAAAGATGTTTGCTCACAGAATCAGCAGTCAATCTAATAGTTGTTATATGTTATAGAAATTGTAACACCATTTTAAGTGAGAGATGTTGTATTCAAAGGTTTAAAATTTAGTTCTTACACAGTAAGGGAGACATGAAGTGCTCCTGATGAGGTTAAAGGATTGTTTAAGCAGGATTGTTTAAGAAGGTTTCAAAAACTGCTGCATTTGCAGCCATCCATTTCCATGAACTGAGAAATAATTTGCAATACTTGATTTGTAAAGGAAAATTGTTCTTTTTTTCTTATTTTATGGGTACTTGACACTAAAGAGGGCTACTAAACATGACATGAATCTCAAAGCATTTGCAGGTCTTTTCCACTTTAAATGTGAATATACAGGCCGGTCACAAGGTACTGAATTATTGACAATCTTTTATTGTTTTTTAATCCTGCATCTTTATTGCAGATAGAGAAGATTCCATACTATGCCTTTAGCCTATCTCCTTTCCAGTGCAAACACATATTCAAAATATAAGTAAGAATATTTGATGCTCTCTGTGGAAGTGAAGTTCTCTAAAATGTATTCTAAATAGCAATGTCTGAGACCTATTAGAATTCCTTTAAGAACTGCTCTTAGCAAGTCCATGTCAAGCGCTGGCATTTTACCCTGCTGTGCTACTTTAATAATCTGCAACTCCAATGTAACTGATCTGGATTTGTACTGCAAAGGCAGTCTGAACAAGTGTCTCAGCAGGTTCAGTGTGCATCAAATGTGTCCTTCTCTGGAAACTGAAAATTATTTCTTGTTATATAAGACCCATTTACAATTGAGATAAAGTATTGTCTTCACTTTTAAGGGATATTACTGCCTTGCAAAAGAAATAACTGATTGTAACTTTCTGCAAATTACTATAGCTATAGAAGAGATTTCACAAGGAATCTCAAGGCCAACACATTATGCTCAGGTTCTACAGGATTGCACTGTGTGATGTGAGAGAGTTAAAATATTTTTATGGATGATTTATATGTGTGCAGATAATGTGGTTGATTAAATGATCTGATATATGAAAACATGTAGATCATGCAAGTCAAAACAGGTGTTCTTCAGTCTTGAAGTCCTTGTGTATATCTTTTGATAGCCTGCAGATGGAGCAAATACAGCTTTGCTGTAGTCAGTTGGAAAATTACTTTTGTCTTGACCAATGAGCTTTCTTTCTGAACAGAGACCTTTTAGCAAAACATCACTGAACACAATATTTTTATAAAAAAAATGTGTAAAGGATCTTCATATGTCTTTCAGGTACACTAATATCCACTTATGTTGGATATTTTTTTCACGGGGAAATAAAACATTCACAACATTAATTTGGCTCACACAAAGTGAAAATTTTAATAAGTTTTAATAGGAAGACAATTTAGAGATTTACTAATATTAAGATTTGGTATTTCATCCTTCCACTGAAGGACATGAAACTGTGGTTACTATTGTTTTCCAGGCCTGAAACAGGCCTGAAACTCACTGAAGAAAGTGACTTCATGATCACTTTCATTCCTGATTTTCACTTGCACCACTATTTGTTAATCTGGTGAACCCCATGCTTAGAGCCTCCACACTGAGGGGACATTCTCATTACAGAGCATGTACATGTCAGGACTGAAGACTGTGGCCTAATCCATTTCATTCTTATTCTTTTTAAATTTCAGTTTTTTCTTGGTTCTGGATTTCAAACTCCCATGCTCCAGGTGGACTTCAACAGAAGAAAAAATGTGTTTTATGTCTTATGGAGAAAGTCTGGCTTAACACAGAGCTTTATTCATATAGCCTCTTTCCTCTATGAACTTTCACCTGAGCTTGCAAGCACATTTACATTGGACAACATATACTTCTCAACTTTGTCTATATTTATTAGGCACTTCACAAAACTGCCACATAATTGTGGTCTCCAGCTAAAATTTGTAATTGCAAAACTTATTACAAGCCACAGGAATAGTTGTTTTCACTGACAAAACTGTAGATGAAAGCTTGACTAACATGTTAACAGAGCTCTGTGAACATTTTCAGATCCTTTGTTATCACCCAAAGTTTGTCAGACTTCTCTTTTGTTTGCAGATCTATTGGAGCTTTTTTGAATGCAAAAATACTAGGCCCATTCCTAACAATTAAGATTTTGTGCAGCTCATCTCAGGACTAAGCTAAGTTTTCAAAAGCTAAATTTTTGTCAAGCGTTGTTTCGCTTTTTCTTTGAGACAAATAACTGCTGTATTTCTGGGATGGAGGTTTTCTGTTTGTAAATGTTGTTTCTCAACTGTCTCCACTATACACCGTTTCCTTTGATTATAAAGCAGTGTTACTATTTGATGGTGAGAAACTTGTGCTCTTTTTAAAATTATGTCTAGAAATGCACTGGGATTCTTGCTTTCCTAACCACCCTTTTATTAGTTAAAAAAGAAATACTTTTCATTACTCTTCATTGATATATTTTGCATTTCTATGTAAATAACAGATAATGGATAAATGTCTTCTGTTTTTTACTCTGGCTATTCTTGATTGACAGCCCAGTAAATAAGTAGCTCCAGGACAGAGAGTCACAGAATATCTCAAGCTGAAAGGGACCCATAAGAATCATTGAGTCCAACTCCCTGCTCCTCTCAGAACTGCTAACAATAAATCCTATCGTTGAGATGCTCCTTGGACTCTGACAGGCTTGGTGTCATGACCCTTCTCTGGAGACCCTATTCCAGTATCCAGTCACCCTCTCAGTTTAGAACCTTTTCCTAATGTCCAACCTGGACCTCTCCTGATGCAACTTCATTCCATTTCCTCGTGTCCTACCACAGACAGAGAGATCAGCATCTCCCTCTGTGCTGCCAACCTTCAGGAAGCAGTAGACTGAAATGGGGTCACCTCTCAGCCTTATCCAAGTTGAATAAGCCAAGTGACCTCAGCTGCTCCTTGCAAGTCTTGCCCTCAAGGCTTTTCACCATTTTGGTCACTTTCCTCTGGACATACTGTGCACATGTGGAGAGCCATGTTTACTAAAGCATACTATCTTAGAAATGGTAATGTTCATAATTCCTTGCAAATGTTGAAATCATGGTGATGAGGTGAATGGTTTTAGAGACTAATGACAGAATTTCCCCACTCCTCTTTGTGCTGTAGAATGTTGAGTCACTGTTAGGATCATTGTAAAAGCCTCACTGTCTGTGCTTAAAAAACAGCTCTGACACTCCACTGAGAGCCATGTACGGAGAGAATTACACCACTTTTCCTCTTTACCTATGAAAAGCCTCAAGATGCCTTTTGTACTTTTGCTAATTGTTAGTTGTTGTTACTTATTTGCTAATTTATCCAAGAAAACATATACTTTTCCTTTTACCCTAAACTAAGAAGTTAAAGTGATTACGAATACCCAAAATCTATAGTGAAATGCTGTTTATAGAAATCCCTTTTAGTAAGCAGTGCAAAAAAGTAGTAGATTCAGAATTTATTGCTTTTACCACTGCTTATCCTACATATAAATATACGTGCGAGCAAGGATGTGAAGAGATTGAACAGGTTCACTCTTAAAATTGTATGAACTTTCACATGAAGTTGTGAACCAAAACATTGCAGAGTTTAATGTGTATTTGAAATCAAATGGCTTCACAATATGAAGAAGTCAAATACATCAAATATTTAAGTATTAAAAAAAAAAAGTAAAGTAAATCCTTAAGTCTTAAGCAGCCCATGCTCACGCATAAATTATACTTGCAATTAAATTACAACTTCATCCACAACTCACAACCATTCAACTTTTAGCTATAAATGAAGAACTGGGTCATATGTGGAAGATGCAAAAATGTTTATTCATCATCTCCTTTCTCTGTTATTGAACCCAATGTCACTCTGATATTTATTCACTACCTCGTTGGTTTATGACTTTCACTAGACAACAAGTATGTTGCATGATTTCATAGCTGGATTCCAGGTGAATGTACAATGGCCATGACCTCTAAACATACAGATCTTCCAAGTGGGAAGAATGCTAATTCTAATTTTATGTTCTAATTCTAATCTAATGTTATATCAGGGAGGAAAAGTTATCTGTTTCAACAGAAGGCCTGACTTCTAACTACAAATGAGAAACAAAGTTGAAAAAAGGTAATAATTTCTTCCCTTTTAAGCATGATTTAAACTATTTGAAACAGAAGAAATAACAAGCAAGAAGATAATTTGTGCCTAAAAAGACAATGCCATAATAAAATTATATTTTGTTGTGTCTCACGATGGTATTTCTTCTTCAATGTAATATCAATAATTTAGTCTTCATACAGAACAAAGGCTTGTGTTAATATGGCATTGCTTGTTGGCTAATATTTCATGTATGAATTATAAAATGTTCATGCTCTGGTGAAGCTAAACCTGACATAAAAATCATATGAATTTTAAATAACAAAGTTACTGGAAAAGGAGATTATATCGGCCAGTTAAAAAAAAGCCCTCCAAAATAAATTGTTATGCTTTCTTTTTGCCAGAAGCTTCTGATTATAAATATTATTATTAGAACTTGGAATTAAAAATGTTACTGTATATTAATACTGACAATTCTAAGATACAACATTCCAATTATATTTATTATGGTTCTGTTAATTATTTTGACATTATTTTGATTATTAGTATAAAAGTAAGTGCCAGATAGTTTTAGAGTATATTCGTTTAAAGAAGCTAATATATTGCATAATGACAAAATTTTAAGAGATGTTACACTACAGTTGTTCCACTGAAGTAGACACCATGTAAACATCATATCAAACAGGAATTATTTGCTCCAGCAATGTTGGAGATTGAAAAGACACCCCAAAATCTAGGAATTAAGGGTGCTTCAGTGTTGGAGTGTCTCATACCCCTAAAGACAGCAAGATGTTGAAGAAATCAACATCTTTTCAGAAAGCAGGCTCTTCAAGATGTCTCAAGTTACTTATTTCAAATTGAAGACAACCAGTTTATTAACTTTTGAAACTTAACCCACACTCAATAGATTTCCAGTCTTTTTTTGATAAATTATTATCTGGTGGTAGTTATGAACTAACACTGTTCTTGTAAATCTTTATGCTTTTTTTCTATATTTACTTTTTGGATATTTTAAGTACTTAGAATTTATCTTTATATCAGCTGTATATCTTTATATCAAATTCAATATTCCTGATTCAAATTTCAACATTAAATATTGAACAAATTACAGGGATAGAGCTTTAATGAGTTAGAAAATTATGATATAGCCTAGAATTTCACCTCCACTGCATTAGTTCAGGTCACTCTTCCCAAAGTTCCAATTTCCCTATCAGAAATAAGAAAGTAATTATATTTACTTACCATATATAGAGCAGTGAGTCTTTATACAATTTTGTGAGGAGCTTTAATATCCTCAGGTGGAAAGAATTAGGGAAATGAACATAAATTCTCTTGCAATCTATAAATGCAATTAAGGAAAAAAGGAACAAGGTGCCTCTGCTAGAAGGTGTTGAAGCACAGACATGGACAGTTTTGTGGTATAGCTCTGTACTGGAAACCCCCAGGCAATTCTGCCTGATCCTTGGCTATTTGTGTCCCTATTTCCTTGGCAGTGGTCAGGAGCTCTGCTTTTTGGTGCTGCTGGTGGTGTATCATCTTTCCATGAGTTGTGTGTATGTGTCTCTGTTGGTGAGAAGCTTTCTGTTGCACTTTGTCTTGTCCAGCCAGTCACTATAAAAAGGGCAGGCATGGTAAATACCAGTAAAAATATCACAGGAAATGGGTGAAAGGCAGAGCAGCCTGTTACACACAGCTTTCACTCTTCTGTGTCAGTGCCAAAAAATGTTGTGCACAGTCAATAAGGCTTGCCTTCCCAAAAGTGCTGTGGTAATCATGTGCCACAATTCCTTGATGTTTCACCAAACCATAGGACTCCATTAGGGCTCTGTTGTCTGAAAAGAATGAGTCAACAGAACAACCCAGAATATGCTGTTTTATATTTAATTACTTAATAAGGAGCACTAAAAACTGTTTTAAGATCATTTTAAAAGGTTGAGACAAGACTCAAAAGACGGAATAAACTCTGCATCATTTAGGAACTTCTGTTTTAGCAAGAATAATTTAGAAATTGTGTTGTTTTATTATTTTAATTCTTCATTAAACTCCCAATTTTATTGTATAGAGATTGTCATATGCTGACAGCTGTTGTTTGAACCTCTATGAAAACATCCCAGCAATATTCTTATCCCAAATAGTCCTGCATAATAGTTAGTGAGGATGAAATTATTCTCAGAATTTTCATGATTATGGCTTTTCCAGTCTCCCAAATGCACTTTATGGAAGCACAGTTTATTACCAAGCAAGACTTGTTGTCTTGCCAGTGGAGAAGATTAACCCCTATGGAAAAATGCATATCTTCAAAGGAGATACTAAAGAGTATAATGCAATTTAGTTACCTTATTTCTCTTTGTGTGCTTTTCATAAACATATATATAATATCCTATTGAACAATATGTTTATAAACATATTGGAAAAAAAATCAATTATTTTGAATTTGACTACTATTTTAAATTTTTTTTTTACGATAAATTTTTGTTGAGAGATAATAAATAACACTTATTTTATAAAGATACAGAAAAATTCATTGAAGCAATTAGAAGATCAGCTCATAACCTCACAAACAAAGAGTCAGAGCTTGGAGCAAAGCATTATTGATAATGATCGTGGTCTTGAATAAGTTTGAAAACAAGGTATTGTTTACTTTCTTTTGGTGGAATAGCTAAAAATTAAACATTGTATACTACACCACAGTTTTTACAGCTTTGTTGTGCAACTCTTTTAAATACACAATTTAGTTCTAACATAATTCTCATATTGTGAGATGGTAAAATTTCAGTATACCAGTACCATTTTGCTAAAGGCGGATAATTTCATTTTTGTTGGTATGATTTTTTTAACATAGTGCCTAGTGTTAGTCTAGTGTCAAAATGTTTCTAGGTAGCAATGCAATGGAAATCACACTGTGGAAAGAAAGTCATTTGAAAATTTTATTTTGAATCTGTTCTCTGATTCTTTCATAAACCAGAATTAAAAATACTATAGTTTAGTGTATGATATGGTACTATATGAAGTAAGACCCTACACTAGAATTTGCTTGCACAAGGGAAAGAGAAAGAGAGACCTTTTGTGAAATTAAAGGATCATAAGAGAAAGAAAAGGAGGACCATGCACTTGAAAGCATATGTAACATTTTTATGTCATGTTAGAATACAGAAATAAAAGGGAAGTTCACTAAAAGTAGCAGAAAGTAATGGTATGAGATGGATGATTGAGATTTAGATGAGATTTAGACAAAAATACTGAGTCAGGAGACAGTGAAGGAGAAATATGCAGAAAAGACAAGAAAATACAAGTTCACTATGAACAGGTTGTGCTGAGAAACATGTTAGGATTACATCCTTCTTCCCTTCTCTCCACCCCAAGTCTCAGTTTCTGCGGCACCATCTTTGCCTCCATTCACCTTTCTTAAAATAAAACTTTACTTGAGAAAGACATCTATGCAAATACATTTAGAACCAGACTTCAAATCCATTCAAAAATCTCAAAAGCATATGACAAATGCAAAAAATATTTGTTTGAAAAATAATTAGAATTCTCTTTTTATAGTCATTATTTTTCTGAAAAGTTGTTTTTGAATAGTTGGTTGGAAATAGATTTTTCTGAAATTGATGTCTGATGGTTTGCTTACCAAAATTAACCAAAAATGTTTCATGTAACTTCATTTCTATAAAACCATATGATGATCATAAAACCATATGATGATCATTTGTGTAAACTGAAGGTGAGAAAAATGTTCTGCACATGAATAGAGAAGTGACAAAAACAAATTCAGGAAGGGCATATGGAAAGAGGCAGGTTTTTCTGGTGTATTACAAATTTTTTCTTCACCATGAATACATTTATGATTTTGCCTCAGTCCAAATTTTGCAAATAACATTATAAAGTTTCTATACAGCTCAACAGCTCTAATTACCACAATATCTTTTCTTTTTTTTATTGGAGACTATAACAAAGCACAAGACAGAAAGATATATTTTCCATTGCTACTGATGGAGTATTCATGTAACACATCAGTCATCATGTGCACTATGTTGCCAATAAGGTAAGTGAACACATTATCCTAATTGTGGGCAGAATATAGGAAGCAGAGGAGTAGTAGGAATGAATACATTAATCAATCAAAAGGGAGAAAAAATGCAAATTATCTTGAATATTTCTGCATAATTTGTAGAAGGAAGTCTAGCAACATTTTTCTCCCTTACCACCAGATTTAATTCTCAAAGCTGTCCCAACTTAGGTTTTGTTCTCCCAATCCTCTGTAAAAGCTTAATTCTGGATGGATTTTATAGTACGGACTGAGAAAGAAAAATTACTTCTGAGAATCACAGAAGCCAATGAGGTAGCTTCACCCTGCAGGGTTCTAGAAGTTCTTAATTTAAACTATGAATCACTTTTGCTGCAACTGAAAGGCAGAAAGTCTTAAAGTGGCATCCTTTGGGGGTAATTCTGCCTTTAGTTCTGCACTATATAATTCAGACATTTGGAACAAGTTAAGCGTGCGAATCTCTGATGGTGGCCACTGCACTTAATGCAATTGCTGGTTATTCTGTCAGGCTAAAGGAAACATGCTTTTCTACCCTAAAGTCTTCATTTTAATGGCAGATCCCCTTTAAAAGTGGTGAAAACTGATGTAAAAAATGACCAATCTGGATTTGACTGGGTTTGTTCTTTGTCTTCTTTTCCCCTGCTGCTTGCAAAGGTAAATATGGAGACAGTGTTGTGAGTACAAATTCCAAGTGACTTTGGAAAGAATAGTTTATGTTTTTGAAGTTATTTAGATGACTAGATCTGCTTAATAAAATGAGTTTTGTGCTTTTCTCTCATGCTTCAAAGATAAAAAGTGTAAATGGTAGTATCTACGCATTCTTATGTATGGTTGATAACACCAGGTAGATGATTGGTAATAGTGAGTTAAATAAGGACAATGCAGAGGGTGATTGAGAGCAAGACCTCAAATTGTACCATCCTTCAGTAGGACACCAATGCCTCTCAGAATCTTCAAAGGCAGCAACATCAATGCTTGCCAAATAATGTAATGCAGGCTTTCTCAGGGTAGATATGTATTAGGATTCAGTCTTAGATTTGTGTCACACCTAAAGTCTGGTTTCAAACAGAATCAGGACTGCAGATAGCATGAAGATTTAATATCCAAAGCTTTGTATTGCTAGCCTTTCTTTAAAAGTAAAATTAATCATAATGAAATTAATTTTTAATTTCCAATTTTAAATTTTATAAATACCTAACTAAATAGAGTTTAATTTAAAAATCAAATTATCTGAACCTACATGTCAGTGTATGCCCATCAAAACTTCAAAATCCTCCTATATCCCTGAAGGACATAATCTCAGTATATCTTCCCTTAAGGCTGTGATTAAAATCTAGTGGCAAGAAAGAAAGTTTAGATGTGTGGGCAGATCCTGCATGAGAATAAAATCAGTGGGAAAGAAATCTACTTCATTTAACTGTCTTTTTCTATAAGGCCAGAGAACAGTTTCTCCACTTGTTTTTAATATACATTTAATTATGTGAACTTTTTAATTCCACCACCTCCTCCAAAAAAAAAAAAAGACATAAAATCAATAGTATTAGGAAATTTAAAAATCCAAAACCCATATGGAAAAAAAGAAATGCAATAAGTAAACAAATCTTCTGATAGTACTTAAACATATTTTTTTTCCTTAAGAAACAACTTAAAGACAATAGTGTTTTTCTCCTGAATTCTCATTTCCATTAAAAATATCTCACTACATGTGTAGTTTGTCTGTTAAGGTAATACATTTAGACTGCACATTTTACAAATTAATTTTTCTTTTCCTGAATGAAGAAAGAATTTTTTTACTATTTTCCCACAAGGATCATTAAAACTGTATTTTTATTTTCTGTATATCTAGTCACAATCATTGCCAAAATAACACAAAATGGCATGTCAAAATCTTTAGTAGGCATTGGCTTATAAAAATGTTATTATTTATTTAAAAAGAATAAAGAGCTGCATCAAGAAAAACTGTTGCCTAACAGTTTCGAATTAAACTAACGAAATATTTGTAAGAGGTTAATGAAAAGCTCTCCAGTGTAAGTTTTTATGTCTTAAAGATACTACATTTTTGAAAGAAATTACTTGACAGAGCTGTTTTGAATTTTAATTATTTCTAATGATGAAAAATACGTATCAAGGAAATGTTTCCCATAATAAATATTTTCCTCTTTCATACATGCAAGAAAATTATTTCCCATGATTAATTCATTCATTCAATTAATTTAAATAGAAATTATTTTGGAAAGACAAACCCCAGTTTTCAAAAATGAGATGTATTTTCATTTTATGTCAGGTATTTTGTAAGGTGTCATGTAGTGATAGATAAAATTAGATTAACTGTTAGCAAAGATATCTGTCAAGAAGCTAGTCATCTATGAATACTAAAACATAAGACTTGAAAAGCATTCAACTTTTAAAAAGAATATAATTCCTATTTTTTATTTCAGTACTTCTGTGTGAAGCCCTCTTGAAGAAAAATTTTTCAATCCAAAAATTGTCTATTTTCTTTTACCTGAATACGTAAATAACTAAAATATTTGTGGTAATGAATTACCAGTGGAATTAACTGTCTTATAAATTGACACCAGACTTGCATAATGGTTGAGGTTAGAAGGGCCTCTGATTATCCAGTCCGACTTTCCTGCAAGCCTGTCTTTGCTCTAGACCTACCCACACACCTTGGGGGCCTGAGACTTCTGGAAGAAAAACTTAGCAGTAAGACCAAGGTGAAGGAACAAGCCAAGATATTCCATGACTCCAGTTCCTCTGGCACCATCTCCTCTGCCCCATACAGCTGGGTCCCCACATTTTCCAGAGCTCCCTTTACTGCTGAGTTACCTGTAGAAGCCCTTCCCACTGCCATTCACAACCTTTGTCAGATTCAATATCGTTTAGCCTCTTAAATCTCATACCCACATGCTCAGACAGTGTCACTATATTCCTCCTGCTTCCACATCTTTTGTTTTAACTTATGTTTGAATTGAGGATGACTTTTTTCATCCATGCAGGTCCCCTGCCACCTTTGCTTGGTAACTGAGTCATCACAATGGACCATCCTTATCTTGAAGGTGAATCTATACACACATACACAAGACCAAATCCCCCAGAAAACCCACACAATAAGCCAGCATTCTTGACTCCCTTTTCACTCTGGCACCATCCACTATTGAACTCTTACAAGCAGGTCTTTGAAGAGGCTGAAGTCTTCTGTCAAACACCCAGAGCTCTGATCATGTTATTTATCTTTTCGCTTCCTCTCAGGAGGCAAAAAGGCTTTTGAGGCTAAAGCGTTTTAGAGAAGGTCCAGTCAATCTCTGTAGCACCAGAGATTAGAGGAATCACTGCTCTCCAGCTTCTTTATTGTCAACATAAGAAGTCCACCAGTCTGCCCATCTCCTGCAGACAAGAAATATTCCTCCTTGCCACAGATGCTCCCTACAGCTCTAGTGCTGCTGAGCTGTGTCCTCCCCCAGACATTTGGTCTGGGCTAAAGTCTCTGATACTACAGGCACAGCTGCTGCTGTGGCTGCTCTGCAGTGCCTGATCCCCCACCCCTGAGCACACATATGCTGTCCTGAGCAGAGGTCCTGACCCCTCTCTGCACAGAAGGCTTCACCTGTTAGGTGCTTCCGTGAGCCACGCCCAAGACCAGCTCTTGTACAGCTCCTCCCTCGTACCTGCTGCAAGGCTGCCCGACCGCTCCTCAGCAGCAGCGCCCTTTTGTCAGGGACGGCTCACAGGGCTGTTAGAAGCTGCTAGAGGCTGGTGGTCGTGGCACCCCAAGGTAATACTTCTCTGTCAGCAGCAGGCACTTTGATATTTCTCAGAGAACTCCCATAAGTTTTACAGTGATCTTGGACAAAGTTCCCAGAGGATATAGAAGATTGCAAAACAGAGCCCTGGAAATGTTCCAAGAAACTCTCTGTCTGTTGGCTTAAAAGCCCTAATTGCCTTAAACATAGGATGAGGATAGATAATGACCACTACAATCAGATATGATTCCTGGAATAGACTGCAGAGAAGTGTCATTAGTTTTAGAATAGTTGATGATTTACAAGCTTTATTAGATATTTTTGGTTTTTTTATCTCATGGACTGAAACATAATTAGAAAAAAAACAAATATTGTAACTCACATTGTTGCTGCTACATAACAGAAGAAAATAATATGACATGATGATGATTAGTCTGGGAAATTCTAATGAAATTATTATTCAAATAAAGGTCAGATTTCTTATCCATTTCTTTCATGAAGATGAGAAATGTCACCTTAAACAATTAGCTATTTATATTGTATACAGCTTGGATCATAATCACTAAGTGGTGTTTGGAGCCAACACTCAATACTATTAACCTCTAATGAGATGACACTTTAAAGCTCATATCACATTGTACAGTTAGGGGAAAACATCCAACATGTACATAGACACACACACACTCATGCCAAAAAAGCAGCCAGGGGAATTACTTTTCTAAAAACTTCTGAGAGACATAGATACACGACTCGTCATTGTATATGCCAATAAAGAATCACCCTCAGTTTAGCTGGACAAAAATTCTGCATTTTAAGTTATTTTGAAAATGTGGGTATTATATGTGCAAAGAAAGTAACAGAAATAAGGCAGGATGTAATTACATGTGGAAAAATAAGTATACTAACTGTAAATCTAACATATTACAGGTGGCCTGCAAGACTGCAAAATTTAGCCAGGAAAAATCAACTATTCTTTGAAATACATTTCTATAAGAAAAGATGATACAGAAAACTACGCATTTAAGGTAAGATGTTGCTATGGGAAAAACCCCTAGGAACTGGAACAATATATTTGAAATAAAAAAATCTAATGATTGTTAAAATAATCACAAAAACCACTTGAAACCACTGTCACATTCTCTCCGGACATTATTTCAATGACTTCAAACAAGGCTAGGCCAGAAGAGAATTTGCTTCTTACAATTTTTTAAACAAAGGTGATAAATAATTCCTGCAATGCTGTTACCAGACAGATCAATTTTTCAGCTTGTATATGCTTTAAGAAACACACCCCTAAAGACTAAAAGACAGCTGCTAAACAGAGCTACATAATATGTAACATGTAACTTTTCATTTCTGGATGTAATTCAATTGAAAGTTGAAGAACAATTAGTTAGTGGCTTTAATAATATTACATCAATGTAATTTTATCTCTGTTTAGGACACTTTTTCTTGGCATTTCTCAATGGATTGTATCTAGTAATTTAAATGTCATTTGATAAGTTTTTAGTTGGTTGGTTTTACAGCTATGGCATGAACTTTTGTTTTCTCCTTTTCCAGTACCTATGCAGAATTTTTATGGCAAAACTTCAAATAGTCTTACAGCTTAGCTACAAAAATTGCTAAACCCCCATAGAGTACATTTCTTAGCACAAGCCTACCAGTTCTGAAAAGGTAAATTATTCTATATGGAAATCATTGGTGTAAATATGATCTGAATAATAAATTAAAAAATAGTGGTTCCTGATGTAGATATCTAAAGTCAATAGGCTTTCCCTGATCAGCCCTGCTGCTACCCAGATTAGACTTCTGATAGCCCTGTAGTTTCCCTACCTGCTTCCTGCCAAAATCTTTTCTGACTCACAGAGGCAGCGATATCCTTCTAAACCTTCAGGAGCCCTATGTGACAGCTATTGTTTAAAATGTAGAGAAGTTATCAGAATATTGATTTCTCTGAAATAGAGCTGACATGTTGGGCTTAATTTGGTTATATAAATATAGTAACTAGTGGCACGTGAGATCTCCTTGGTTGTCTTATCTGCCCTCTAGTTGTCCTTCTAACAGACTGCAGATCTCCTGAAGGTTGTGAAATACTATGAACAGCTAGTATGCTATGAGATATCTCTGATGATCTACTATATCTCAAATAATGTTAGGTATCTCTTTGTAAACAACTAAAATCACATTCATTGTGACATCATAGCTCATGTACCTGCACATGTAAGTAAATCTTTGGCTCTAGGCCTGCCTGCCTTGGTTTAATAGCTCTTGCTACCTCATCCTAAAAGCATGCTAGTAGACAATGAGATCTCATAAATACATGTGCTTTCCATGTCCTTTTGCTGAATTAAAATCAGATTAAAGAAAATCTCTGCAGCCCTAATAATTAGCATTGGTATAAAATTATGGAAATATTAATTTCTGATCTCTGAAAAAGTTACACACTTCATGTTACATAATTTTTTAGTTGAAAAACTAAAATGTTCAAAATTACCCATGTGCCAAGATAATTTATTTTTTCCATTTTTGGAAACTCAGCTCATGAACCTCCAGTCATGTCACATTTTCTCATCCTCCTCTGCCTTCTGCACTTGATATCCACAGAATCTATACTGCAGTCTTTCCCCCAGGATGCAGACATTTTCAATTTTAATTTTTAGACTGCAGGAGAATTTCTGCTCTGGTGCCTGGAGCACATCCTCCCCCTCCTTCTTCACTGATGTCTGCAGCACTGTTGAGAGAAACATATTTTCACTCTTGTCCCCAGCTGCTGTTGCACAGCAGTATTTCCCCCTTCTTAAATACATTAACCCAGAGGCACTAGTACCTTTACTCATGGGCTCAGTCCTGGCGAGCAGCATTCCCTCTTGGAGCCAGCTGGCGCTGAATCTATTGGACGCTGGGGAAGATTCAGCTGCCCAGTAAACATGTAAGGATGTAACAGTAAATGCTTTACTCCAGGGAAATTTCTATCCTTTCTTAAAATCAATGAAGTCCCTTTTTCCTGAGTCCTTACTGAGGTACTGTATTCACATAATATTATGTTTGTTTCCTGCAGAGAATTTTGTTTGGCAAAGATCTCAATATGTGGCTACTTCCAAACTTCCTTGGGGCTCTAGAAAAATAAAGTCTCTGCTTTTTTAAAATTACAGAGGGTTGGAGTAGCAGATTTGCTGCTTACAGAAAGTGGAGCGATAACACTACTGAGAAATTCTATAAAAATTATAGCAAAATAGCTTATAAAAATAATACATGCCATTTGCACGTTTTTTATAGCTTTAATAAGAACATCCAATGCTTTAGGATTCAATGACATAATTTTCAGTCAAATTTTCTCTCTTGGAGGGCAAGCGAGCAATGCTAAATCTCTTAATTAAATTCATAGAGGGTTTCTGTTTGTTTGGTTCCGGCTGTCCCATGTTCTGCCCCCAGTTTATTTATTTTGCCACTTATGTTAAAAGAGATACTGGGACTTATAACTACTGAATATTGCCTGGTTGTAGGGAAATAGTTACACTCCTGGGGCTTGTTCATTGGTAGCAGAATACCGCATTGAATTATTGTTTCTGACAAAGATATTTTTTTCTGCCTCATTTTCAGTTCTTTGTGTTATTACTGCTGTTTTGCTGTCATCAAATAGTTTAATATTTTCATTACTTAAGGCGTTAAATTCCACTGGTTTGTACTAACAACACCAAATCCCAGATTTCACTATTATGTTCAATTATTTTCTGTGAATATTCGCTTTTCACTACCTAGCAATTTTAGTTGCATATCGTTCACTTACTCCCTCAAAAAAACCAACCAAAAAAAAACCACCCCCCATTTATTTTGGCAAGTGAAAATCTAATTTAGAGAAAAAACAGTACTTGCTTGCCTGGAGCATGTTTATATTCCAGCTGTGAAATAATGTACAGTCTATTTCCATGACCACAATTTCACTAATATTCATTCTGTCATGCCTTACAAAGGTATAAAGTAAGATAATTACTTTAAAATGTTATATTAATCATACAGATAAAAAATGAACACTTTTTTTTCTTAAGAATTTTAAATTTGAGTGCTTTCCTTTAAGAAAAGTGAGTGATGTGTTTTTTTAATTTCTCCACACATTTTTCAGTGTAAAGTTTTGCTACTGATTGTGTAGGAAAGTGTTCCTGATCTGGGTAAAAGAATGTCAGGCAACTCAGGTAGCTAGAGAGTCACTCAAACTGTTGGATTTTCATGACGACTTGTTAATATGTTTCTGTTCAGAGCATTTCATAGGCATTACTACCCATAAACACAGCTTCTGAAGCAAATCTGAACTGTGTAATAAGCAGTCAAAACTAGGGCTCATGCCAGGTGTACTTGAACATCTCAGCGAAGATATGAATTGCTGTTGAGTGTGGATGCATGAAAAATGTCTCTCTCTTTCTCTCTGAGAAATTCTTTCCTGATTAACCAAGTATGTTAGGATATTCCAATTTTTAAAACAAGGTCTAGCAGTGTTAAACTATGAATTACAGGAAACAGTATAATTTATTCCTTCGTATGTATTTCTGACCTTAATAAAATCACTGTAATGCTCTTCCAATGAAATAATGAGATCATGTTGAAACATAAGTAGATGATAGATAAATAGACCAATAAATGATAGATAAATAAAATAGAATAATAGAATATCTTGAGTCTGAAAGGGCACAAAACGATCATTGAGTCCAACTCCTGAATATTTTCGATAGTAGACATTTTAGATTTCTTCCTTAGGCAGAGCTCCGCAAAATAAAAAGAAGCTTCTTACTTGGAAAGTGTTTTCATAATTACATTTTTGCTTCTTTGGTAGTCACTACAAGCTGAAAAATGTTTAATTAACTGTAGATAAAGAGACAGCAGGATCTAGATGGAAAAAATTCTTGGTATCTTTAATGGAATTTCCTGTAGAGGTGCCTAAGTCCAAAAATTCTGAATGAAAGTACTTTAGTTATTCAGTTTCTGCTCTTCCTGAGACCAGTTATCTCGAAAACTTGATGACAGAAACACTTAAAGACCATGCAAAATACTTAAGATGGTCATACTCCCTAAAAATAAAGTTGAGATCCCTGATATTAGAAAAGCCTATATAATAGCGTACCTTCTTCCTACATGCCTGGAGTACTGGAAGAGAAGAAGTGAAAGTCTCTGCAATAATTTACATTCTCATAATCATGAGGTGACCATTTCAAGTAAGTATCTGTATTGAAGGACCCTTTCTGGAAGCCTTGCTATGTTCAGGAAAGAGTGCAAGGCTCTCTTTTTTGCAAAAGCAAAAAAGGTTCCAACCTGAAGCCCTGTGGCTCAGGGTCTACCTGAATTCTCCATTCAGTTCTAGAAGAATGCCTGAAGGGTACGCTAAGGTGAGTGTAATTCTTCACTCAGTATAAAAATAACTCTATAGTGTAATTATTTAGATGTTTCTGAATAAAGATATATTTGTTGTCAATTGAGCTAGCAGAATATTCAGAAAGCCCCTATTGTTTACATTTAATTGACTAAATAAATTCTATTTAATTGACTGTACAGCAGAGACCTTTGAAGTAATTTTATGTGAGACAGGTGGAGAAAGTTTTCAGAGTAAAATACCCATGCTATTTCTGTTTTTTTCCTCCTGAAATGATTTGTGTCAAAATATTCCCCAATTCTTTTGAAGAAATACCATCTGTTAAAGGTCTTTAACATGTATTGGCAAGTCACCTCTCATTCAAAAATATCATTTCTCCTTATGGTCTCTAGCAAAGACTAACAGAGCTGCAAGGGGGAGTGCACAACTAAGTCAGAGAACATTGCTCTGATGTGATTTTAACAGTATTTACACTACATTTAAGGTACAGAAAATCAAAGCAGTATAGCTGTCATGTTTGAGTGCATCCATAAATAGTATTCTATTCTGGTAGAACTAATTGGTACAAAGGCTGGCATGTTACAAAAGCTAGTACAACATATTCATAATCAGCTAGGATTATGGAACCCAAGCATAAGAAATCATATTCCACATCTAAGAAGAAACAAAAGAAAGAAATCTAATCTACTTTTTACAGTTTCTTTCAAGATATGAACACTGAATAAGATGTAGCCTAGATGGTATTAACTAATCTTTTACACTCTTTTTTTCATTTCTTGGTGTCTCTACAGTTTGATTTTTAGATCCTGGGCTGAAATTCCTCTTTCTGGGTGAAATTCCCAAGTCAAAGCTAGCTACGTAGAATTTATATGCCATGGAGGTATAGAATCATGTGGGTAAGGTCCCAACATCCAGATGTTTTCTGGTACAAATTAAACGCTAAGAAATGTAAAAAAAAAAAAATTGCTGTCCAAAATTCTTCCTTTTTTCAGAGCCCTTTGGCATCATGTTTACCCTATAGTAGATTTCTACAGCCTAAAAAGTAGGGAATTGTTTAAAATCATAAGGATTAGGCAGACATTGATCAACAGTTTCCAAAGCTCATGTATTTGACGGGTAACAGTTTTCTACTCAATGGCATGTGGCCATAATTTCTCCTTTGACTCTAAAAAGAAAAAATCAAGCAAAAAGCTAGGTTTCAAATTATAAATCCTAATCTTACACTCATGTCTAACATAGAAGAAACACAAATTCTGGAGATAATTTGAGCAATTTTGTTTCCTAATTTTAAAAAATTATTTATGATTTAGTCTTCCTTCCTGGCTGCTAAGAGCTAAATTAGTATTTATGTACATCTTTTTTAAACTGTGGTTCTCAGAAAGTAGAGCTCTTAGCCATGATTTTTAAATTATAAAAGTAGTACAATCCCATGCTTTCCTTTCCAGGTTATCTGTAATTACATGCAAGTTAACAACTAAAGGAGCAACTGGTTTCAAATTTTTCATTAGATGTTATTTGTGACTTTTGGAAAGTATTTATCTTCTGTATAAATGTTGGAGATAAACATAAACAACGAATATTTTGTAAAATAAAATGAATATGTTCAGCTAGGGTTTTCTTTCCTTCTTTAGTAGCTTCTTATAGACTATTAGCTCAAGTGGTATATGCACAACATCTGAGGAAATTCCAGCTCATTATCATCATTGGTATCAGTCCATTATGTCTAAATCTATCATTTTTAATGGCTTCAAAAATATAATTATATGGCTATTGCTAGATATGAAGCTTATTAATTATATTATTAGTGATAAATGAGTGAATAATACCTCTCTTCTATGTATGAATAAAAGGTCTAATTTAGGTCATTAATAAAATATTCATACATTTATATTATTGAGAGGTACATATCAATTTTTAACTTGCAGAACAAAGCAGTTCACTTTGGTAACAAGGAAAAGCAAATGCATGACATAGCCATAAGTAAATATAGGTAAATTATAATAATTTTTTGGTTGAACACAAACAGAATTTAAAAGAATTTACCTGTTCTTTTAGCGTCTCACGGTCTTTGGTCTACTTGCACAATTCTTAACTGGATTCAGTTGTCTTCTTTATTTATGTGGAAAGAATAGCATGGCTATTGGTTATATACAACATACTGTAACAGTGTACATTGCTTTATTTACACAATGAAAATTCTTTTTCAGAAAAAACATTTTGGGGGGATTTAGGATAGTTTAATTGTTTACGATTTTTCATGCGTAGTTGAATTGAGAGAAAGCAGATCTGGTCATGGAACGTATATATATAGTATATAGTATGAATTTCATGTGAGTCTGTTATGATTCATTAGCTAAATTATCTTTTGAATAAGAACAGAAAAGTGAGTTTGGGTCATTGTTGGAAAAAATATTGTTTGGAAATAAATATTCACAAAAAAGATAAACATGATTTCAGAACTAATGTATAAGCCTCCTTCAGTCCATTGATTTAGATAATTCAAATCCAAAATGTACTCACTCTTGAAATGTATCCATTTTATTCCAAACTGTAAGTCTGAGAACAACTGTGGTGCCTTGAGTGCTGAATGAGAAGTAATAAACAGACATTATTTTTTGAGTGTATGTAGACGCCTCTGTCAATATAGTACATCTTCAAAGTTATTGTTTCAATACATGTATTATAAAAAGGTACTCCTCAGTGTGGCTTCCCTGCTTCCCCTTACATGTACATTCAGATGCCTCGATGACATGTCAGAACAATCACATGAGCACATGTGAGATATATATGGATATCAATGAAGATCACCCATTCTGAAAAACGTAAAAAAAACATACCAAACCAAACCAAACCCCCAATGCAACCAACTAATCAAACAAGAAAAAAAAAAAAAAACCAAAACCCAAAACAGAAAAACAAGTTTCAGATGTTGAACCTCTCCATAAAAAAAATCAATCCTTTTACTTCCAGAAGGCTCACCTCTATTAGTAAAACTTACTCTAAGGAGAAATTCCAATTTTCTCTCTCTGCTCCCAAATCTTGCACTGCTCCTGAGATAAATATGGGCAAAGAATGCTCAAGTAAGAAACTCTTTAAATGAATCTTTGCTGCAAATATTTACTAGATTTTATTACTTGAATTGCAGAAAGAAGAATCTCTTACCAGGCAAGACCTCATTCTGTTTTAGCACAGTGCCAAGAAACCAACCAACTAACCAAACAACCAACCAACCAACCAACCAACCAAATCTGGATACTGCAAGTTGTTGATCAAAAAAGGAATCTCCTGTCCCCTCTGCAGTCTGAGTGAACTGAAGATGTATAACCTTTTTCCCACATAAGTGATTAGTCATAAGGGTTTGTCTAACCTTCGTGGTAACTGACACCAGCAAGCCTGCTGAGAATTCTGTTATGAGATCACTGGAGTCACTACGGCATTTCCAGTCTGGAGGGCTTTGACAGCATAAAATTTACCAGGACAAAAATTATGAGATCTGTGACAATTTTTGCATACCCCTGCTGTTCAAATAAAATCCTTCTGTTCATCAAACTTGTGAGTAATTCAGTTAATAAGTAAATTGGTTTCAAATTAAATGTTTTTAAAATCGGCTTATCCCTGACTGTGGTAAACCTTAAAATGAAGTTAGTGAAGCTTATATATCTATTAGAAATCATTCTGAATAATATCCAATTCACCAGACACTTACTTACAGGTTAATGTTTATTCAGAATAAATCACTGGAGTAATACAAGGTCATGCACTGAATGAGGTAGTTAAAATGAACAACTAGGATGCTACTCCTAGGTACTCAGCAAGCCTTTGGATGTTGTAAGTCCCTTCAGTCGGTTAATGTTGCCATCTATTATGTGCTATATTCTATACTGGTTTCTCTTTTATCCATACTTCATTATGAAATTAATTTTCTGTCTATGATTTTATATTAACCTTAACTGTTCCTGAGAAACTGTCAGCATTCTAAAGAATTATCTTTTTGTGCTGTACTGAAGATATGTTAGCAATTGTAATTGGTTGGTATTTTGACCAGATTACCCCGATGAAATTTATCAAACAACAAATATTGTTAGGCAAAATGGAATTTTATCAGTAATAATTTAGTGACTTTTGTGATGAATTATTCATTTGATTCTCATAATTTCAGCATTGTCTTTAATGAATAATGTGGAAAAACCAAAAAATAATTATATTGTCCACTTTGTAAAATTTCTGATCAAGGAAATCTTTATCAGTTATGCTTTAAGGATAATGAAGCCTCAGGAAGAAGTATATAGAGAGTAATTTAGGATTTAGGACCTAGGCCAGAGCCAGGCATAGTTGTTTATTTCTGTGGTTCTGTGTTGTAACAGGATTCAGCTCCATGAAGACAGCTTTTACTTTTGATGAGTAACAGTTATAAGAATATAACAATTTATATTTGTTCAATTAACCTCCTTTCCCCCTCCCCATTATTTATAAATAATTGACTATCTTTTACCAAGAGAAAAGCTCAAGTTTTTAAACTTTCTTTGAAAAATAGACCAGAGCTTACCTGACTCAGCATCATGATTTTCAGATGTCATAGTTAGGCTATTATAATGTACCAGAGTATGAGTGCAGTATGTACTAAACCAACACCGTGTCCATAAGGTTTATTTGATACTGAGCACTTATTATTTACTCATGGGAAATTTACTTCAACAGCTATATCTTTCAGAAAATTTGGGATGAGCATATCTCTTATGTAAAGAAAAAGGACAAAAAAATGAAATACAAAAATTTAAAGGTTCATGTTCTGGCATCTGAAAGTGAGACTTTATTAAAAGACATTATAATTACAGGGATGGAAAAAGCAATATAAACCATAATAGTTTTAAATTTACATTTACACGGCTTACATCTCCTCCTTTATTTTTTCTCTTTTCCCTAACAGTCAGTATTCCTTTACTTTTCAGTGGAGAAGTTCTCAGCCTTTTATTTTTTTTGTTTTCTTTTGGTTTAGATTTGTATCTTTATTAGTAGAGCCAGTAGGTGATTTAAAAGTAACGTATTTGATTTTTTTGGTATCTTTTTATAAACAAATAAGAAAGGAAAATAAAACTCTTAAGAGAGAAGAAAAGATCTAATACTTTGTGCAAGTTTATGTATATAGCAGTTTGGAGGATTTATCTTGCTTAATTTTGTGGTCTGAATTAGGAAACTTGCATAAACTAGGCTCCTTCAAAAGTAATGGTGTTCTAATATTCTTTTGATTTTTACTGTTTAAGAGACAGAATGAATTACTTTTTGTGTTATTTAGAGTCAAATATGTTTACTTAGAATCATAGATTTGAAGTAATGAGACACCATAAAATACCCAAATTCATTACTGTTAACAGTAGTAAAGTAGTGGCTGGTTTTGTGCCTGATTGAGCATTTCTTTCCATTCTTCTGGCTTACAGAGAATATCTATCTTGTCACTGAGAAAATAATTTGTAATTCATACTGCTATGTGTTTAATTTTGCTGTCACTTTCTTATAGGGAAAAAAGGGAAGGAAGGATACTATGCTCTCTTTAGTTTATTTCTCTCTTTTTGTTGTATCCTCTTATTTGTGAAGTTTGTGTATCAGAATAATAAAATACTCCCGACTGTTACTTGAAGATTATTGTTGTGGTCCGAGTGACGAAACAGAATTTTCTGACTCCATATCAGAAGGCTTAATATGATTTATTAAAATGACTCCATTGTTCTGAAGGCTTGGGCTATTTGTGCCCAGGTACAGAGCTTAGATGCTTGCTTCTTCATGCTCAGTACAAGAATGAGGTGATACTAAAACTGAGAAGCTGATAACCAAGACCAGCTCCCATATTCTCCCATATTATGTCCCATATCCCATTATCTCCCATATTATGGGAACAGAGCAGAAAACACCAGCCATGTCCCTGAGGACAGAACATGGCCCAGATTGTTTACAGAAGTCTGCTCGTGGGAAAAGTGAACTTTTCCCTTATGAAGAATCTCCTAGGTGTGCTGCTCAGAGATTCAAAAAACCTAAAATCACAATCACTACAGAAGATTAAAAACAGTGCCAGAGAAGGTGGATTTAGAAATGGGGTAGGTGCTTAAGTTGATCTATACTTTTCCTTCTGTCTTTGAGGATTTTGACAATTTCATGAGAAAATTTCCTGTGGACGCTCTACCATCTTGTCCTGAAAGAAATGCCTTTGAATAAGCTGTTCTTCTTCATAATCACAGGGAGACAGAAGAAATTTAGATAAAGACAAGTACTCTATCTTTATCTAGATTTTATGACTGTGAATTTGAATCCTTCTAACAAGGATTTGAAGATTTCAGTCTTAGATGAGAATTCTGAATGAGAGGTCCTGAATTAGCAATGGTTGTAACATATATCATTCCCTTAGAACTCTAAATTCAGAAATGAACATGATTTTAATTATTTTGAAAACTAATATCAGTTTTTCTTCCCTGTTCACAATATAGGCTTTGTCCTTCCTAAGTACTTATGCAATTCCAGCTACATACCTTGTGTCCCAGGAAAATGTATCCATTTAGAGATATAAGACTTAAGAATATATCAATTAATTTGACATGTTAAAATTTTATCAAGGAACGTGGTATATTAGTTCAGTCATTCTCTAGGTTTTATATTAGCTCTTTGTGTTCTCTTTTCTGCCAGAATTATGCTTAAAATTTTTTTGTATGAGTATGCTTAAACAGATAGATAATGTGAATACGCATAGACACTATAATTAAATCTCAATAAAATAAGGCTTCCTTTTAGAATATTCATAAACAGAAACTCTAGGAAAAAAAATTAATATTTGTAAACATTTTAGACACTGTTTTAAGTTTAATTACAAGTGCAACTGGAAACCATGTTATTAACACGAATACTATCTGTATTTTACATATCTTGACCCTAAGAAATAATGGAGAGTTATCAACAGAATTAAAAAGTATTACAAAAATATTAGTTAGTTTATACTGCATAGTTTAAGGAAAACCAACAAATCTCCAATGGCAAAGTAATCCCATATCACAAAACTCCTCTAGTTTTGTGGAACAGACACATATACACAAATGTATATATGTGTATTTCAGTGCTGTATCAATTTTACCAAGCCAAGCAAAAAATTAAAGTAAAGTAAACAATAGTTAGTTGGCCATTGATGATCACTATTACAAGCTACAAAATTCTCCAAGCAGCACAAATCCAGAATAATCCTGGGATCCTGGCATCTGATAGGAGCAATGCCAACATCTTATTTTCTGGGACTACAAGGGCACAAAAACCTACCTGAAGTCTCTACTCTTTTCATAAATAATTTCTTTTTTTTTTTAAATTTCCATGCACCTATAACTTATTATCTTGATTTTATATGGTGTCAAATAACCTGATTGAATCTGAACCTCAGATTCATAGTAACAGACATTTAGGCAGTATCTTGGGTAGACTGTTGTCTCCATGAGACATGAGGAGTCACTAGGGAAAAATCTGTTTAGGTTTTTATTCCCCTTTTTTCTAAAGGGAAAAAAAGTAATCTACACTTTTCTTTTAAAAATATGCTTTTTGCAGTCATATTTTCAAATATAACAGACCACTCACCATAAATGCATAAAGACAACTTCTTAAATATTTGGACTTAACAGGTCCCATAATATCTGATAAATGAAAAATGTGATATAATGTTTTAAAACATACAAATAGAGATGGACTTCAGCTGCAAAGCTAGAAACTTATGCTACTGAAATGTCACTTCAACCTAACTGAACTATTAAAGCACAAGTTTCAAGCTGTGGTAGCATGCTGCTCCTGCTAAATTGTTCACTTTTATGGTTAGAGGACACCAAAGTTGTAATTGAGAAAACACCTCACCCTAATTTTAATGAGGAAGTCACCAGGTTGGATAAACGGAGTGTGGATATCAGATGAATGCACACACACAGACTAGAAAATTATTGTGGTTTAATATACTGTTTACATATCTTTAATTAAAATGCTATCTTTGCAAGACAAATGCTGTACATAATCCTGGGATTATGTGCTACTGATTCTTAGATTCATTTCTTAATCAATTTCAAAAATTTATTAAAGACAAATGTTGATCTATTACTTTGTATTGTATTGTATTGTATATTTTGACCTAGTATTAATTTATTTCAGTCAGATTTTTCCTTCTCTGGAATAATAAAAAAATAAAAAAAAACCCTTCTTTTCTGTCTGGAAGAGGATAAGAGACAGATATAATACATTTTGAAAGACAATAAGCATTGTGATACTTTCTTATTAGACATTTCCATAAGCAAAGAACTACAGTACAGTGTAGATGGTTCAATAGGAAGAGATGTACAATTACTGAAAAACCTCTATTCAAAGTGCAACCAACAGTTTATATATTTACTGATATATTGACTGTGTACTTACTCCTTTCACAGAATGATTGGTTGTATTAAAAAAAAGAAATTGTGGACCTATATTTCTATTTCTATGGGTGATAAGTGGTCTGCATTCCATAGCTAATGAGAGCAGACATAGTAAATGGTTAGAAAAATTTAGCTTGTAATGGCAATGCTACCTGCATCTGGGCTAGCTTAATGCAAGATTGAAATTTCAATCTTCAATAAAATTCACATTCTGGGTTAAAGGAGAAAATTACTCAAATTGCAGTCAACTTTTAAAATTATATCAAAGAGTTCAGTAAGGATATATTTTCTCAAAGATAAATACACATAACAAGGTGAATAAATGTATTGACCCTTGAGCTTTCAAATCTTCAGACATAATACAATCTTGATGAATTATATTATTATAGCAAATAACTGAACTTTTCTATAAAAACTGAAGTTAGAACAAATATAAGTAAAAAGCTGTATCTCTCCAAGCTAAGAAGCAAAATTTTTGGTTTCAGTAAACTTATCAGTTGTATAACAAATATTTCAAATACAAAGTAAATGTCTGTACTTTTAATCATTATCATAAAATATTTTTGAATGTAATGACATCAGTTTTTTTTTTACTATAACTAATATATAGGTAAACTATTTTATTTTCCACCTTTAATAAAAAAATCTCATTAAAATATCAGTTCCTACTGAATTAGCACAGTATTTTTTCTCTCTTTACATGAAGTTCAGCAGATGTTATTGAGTTGATTCTATTTTTTTATATCAGATGATGACAATACAATTAGGATTTTTTTCAAAACTGTAATTGTAAAATTGACCTTATTAAAATTCCACTTCCTCCACAATTAAAAAAAAAACTAATTACTTGTAGTAATTGGACCAGAAATGACATTTTCAGTTCATTAATATTCAACAAATTGTTTTTGAAGATGTTCTTGCATGGTTAGTAGTCAGTCTTCAGCATTTCTGTTAATTTCTTATTTAAAAGTCATCTGGAATAATAGTTTGCATTTTAATAAGACAAGTTTCTATGAATTGATTTTATTTATAAGGTTTTTAATTGCTAATTAATGTGTGAAAATATCTGTCTCCTGTAATATTTG
Organism: Leptocoma aspasia; assembly: GCA_013399835.1. Taxonomy (NCBI): domain Eukaryota; kingdom Metazoa; phylum Chordata; class Aves; order Passeriformes; family Nectariniidae; genus Leptocoma; species Leptocoma aspasia. The sequence goes on along the minus strand of VXAX01005193.1, from coordinate 681,867 downwards.
TAACACATGAAGTGAAAGGTGAATGTAGTAGAACAACAATTTGCACATTGCTGCATCGCTCTAAATAAGCATGAAAGATACCATATTTCCCATCCACAAATTCTCACTATTCTTTCTAGAAATGTTAGAACCAGGTTTAATATGTCACGGTACTGTGCACCTGAATAAAGAAGTCAATTTATCTAACATCAGAAAGTAGAGGCAAATCAAAATAATGACGCATGAACAATTTTATTAACCAGCAAAATACAACTGAGATCATTTCAAGGTGTACACTGTTTGTATTATTTGATATAATGACATTTAAATTGATATCATATATGCACTCTCATTCTCTTTATACATTTTTTAATATATGTGTCTGTACTTATAACCTTGAAGTGTAATCCCTCTGATGTCCCTGAAACAGTCAGAGCTCACTTAGGGCTCAGTCACAGCTATGAAGAGATTTCCCTTCTGATAAGCTTGATCCATGAGCTGGAGTGATCACTTTTAAGGGTAAGTGTCAAATTGCCAATAAAAACTGTCAGATGAAGTGAAACGTGAAGTAATTTTGAGTGACATGTCTGCATAGAAATTGAACTGAAATGATTGTGCACTTTCCTTTTGTCAGGCAAAGAGTCTTCATGTGATTTTGGGGTTTATATTTCCATAAGTAGACATACATTTTGAATAACCCTGCTACTGTTTGTTAAACTTCAATATCTTCAGATATTTAGCCTGAATATAAGACTGAGAAACTGCGGGTGTTTCAGGAATTGTGGGAGCTTCCAAAGTTAGGTTACATCTGAGAAAGGATGCTGAGGATGACAATATTGCACTGAAGGCAATTTTAAAAAATGCATCCTTCAGAATCAACTCCAAACCTTGTTTTTTCCAAACATCCTATTTTTTTCCTGGGGAGCTTTCTTTACTCTTACAATTCTTCAGTCAGGGCTTTTCATTTCCGGATTAAAAAAAATTGATAAGTTTACTAGATAAAAGAAAAGTTTTTTTTATTTGTGGGAATGAATGTTGTATAGAACCTACTACTTTAATTAAAATATCACCAACAGCTAAATTTCTGAGTAATTTCTAGTTTAGCCTGTAGTCTCATAGTAGCTGTGGCAAAAGAAAATTGACAGCACTCAGGTCTGATCACCAGATATTCTGTTATTGAAAGGGACATCTAGGTTCTTACCTTTCAAAATAGAACATTTATCACTCATGCAAGTGTTGTGATGCCCAGAGTACATACACACCTTGCTAGCAGCATCTCAGTCATTCTTCAGAACTCCTGTGCTTTCCAGGAGGAATATCATAGTTCCTGTACTCGCAAATCCAGTCCCACAGAAACATTTGCAGTTTGCAGATAATTATGTTCCCAGTTATCAAGTTTATACAGCAGGTTTATCTGTTAGTTTATAAAGAGTAGAAAAGCATCAATTTAAAACAAAAAAAGTAGTACCAAATCAAACTTTTCCAGGAATCTGCTGTTTCATTGCAGTCTCTGAAAAGAGGGATGCAAGAGATTCACATCTGCATATCAAAGGCAGTAGTGTCCACCAAAATATCAGAGAATGAGTTGCAAACATCACCCTTCCATCTTTGAGATGAACATCTTTTGAAACAGAGATGTCTTTGTTCATGCAACCAGTGTCCCCTTGTTTAGTTAAGGGTTCATATTTAACTACTACCACTGAAGGTTTCACTACATGGCACTCACAGTGTGAATGAGAAAGAAACACGCAGGTAGGGGCCAGACATGTACATGATATGTTTCTTTACATACAATTTCCTGACTGTAATTAACACTCATGGTAGTTCAAAAGAGCTGTTAAGTAAATAGACTTAATGACTGTATTTCAGTGGTTTCTTTTGTTTGTAATATGATGAAAATTATTTTTTTTCATACTTCTGGTGTATGCAGAAGTCTTGCTTCTTTAGAAGCACACCAATTTTGTAAGCTCAGTCTGCTTTTGTGAGAGAAATATCATGGGATTATTTATTAGAATATTCACATTGATTTGTAGACATGTATATTAACTCTGGGGGAAAGAAAAATAGGAAAAGAAAATATAAAAGGAAAGGGTAGCTTCCGTAGGTCTACAGTCCCATAATGGGTCTAAAATGCTAATTCTGGCAGGCAACAAAAGAATTATTTCTACCATAGTTTTGAAAAAATAATGATTTTTCTCACACAGTTAATTTCCACAGCAATCAATTACATTACTCATTCTGTAGTATATGTGTAAGGTGTATAGTTAAAATTGGAACTGCATGGCATTTGAATAACATGGTGATGTAGCTGGTATATATTGCCTGCACCACTTTTGATGCTTAGAAAAAAATAAATTAATCTGCTGTAGCCTTCATACTCAATCAGGAAAAAGTGATTAGATTTTGTAGGCTTCATACTCTAATATTTGTATGACATTCAGAACCACATTTAAAACAGGAACCTAAGATGGGTGATTTGGAAAAGATGTCTTATAATAATATAAAATTATTTGGAAAAAAAACCAAATAGACCCTATGTGTTAGAAGCACTTTTTTGTGCAACGTATATTAACATTTGGAACTGCGGAAATTATGCTCTACCTCCTTTAATCTAAAGGTGGACTGGTGGACTAAATTTTTGAAGGTTTTGAAGGCATATTACGAAGTCATAGCTCACAATTTTTATGAAATAGTATTGATTGTATTGAAATCAGATGTTGCTCAATTTTCTGTTTATATTAATATTTGTAAATATAATATATACTATCCAAAGGGCTTACGTGACTTTCAGGTCCTGTAGCTTTAAACTGCCTGAGAAGATGTTTACTATGTTTAAGGTTTAAAATAGATTATCAATAATAATAATAAAAGTGAAGGTAATGGTATGTCTGAAGAAGCCAGAATGGAAGTTACCCTGAGCAAACCATGTGCTAAGCAAGAATCCAATTGCTTTTCGTGGCTGAAGATGTGCAGCTCACTGTTGCAGAACTCAGAGCTGTTGCATTACCTTTTCACCATTGTGCTCCCCAGCGCTTCCTTGTGTGGCTGTCACGACCCATTGCTAGAGGCCGCAATGTTTGTTAAAAATTCTTGTCAAGCTAAGCATAGACACCAGACCATGTACCAGGGAACTTATGATTTTATTGTACAGTTGTCGTAAGTCTGGCAACCAGCCCACTGTTTAGACTCAAAAGGTGTTGGCTAACAAGCCCTTAAATTCATACAGTGCACTTTTACAAGTGGAAGTTAACAAGCCCTAATTTTTGTACAGTAAACTTCAATAAGCTCTCAGCTCCTCATAAGAAACTTCTCAAAAGTGCTGGCTACCAAGACGCAAAACACTTTCACAAGCTCCCAACTACCACAATAAAATTAGTTCAACATGGGGTGTAGGGTAGAATATGATAGCTATGCTTTGCCCAGGCAAAGCAAGGAGTGAGACAAAGACAGTAAAGGGAGAGAGAGAACAAGGAATATAATTCCGTCCTTTGATCCCATGTTTGTCCTGCTGTGTGGATGGTCCAGAGCCGGGGTAAACAATGAGCACAAAAAAAAAAGTAAAAAGAGTGAGGGAGACCGATTTACTTCCTTTTGTAGTTAATCTGGTGTATTGCTCCTGCATAAACTAAATTTTCTTGCACTGTTCTGCTAATGCACGCACACAGGAAGTGAGTGGGGGGGCAGCTGAGCCTGAGTGTCAAGATGGAGCAGGAAGTTGGGTCAGAAAGCACTGCCCCACCTCCACAGGACCCTATCTCTTGATCACACCTTTCTCTTCATAACAGTCAGAATGTTTGAGACAAATGTGCTTACAATTGGTCCTCCGCAGTAACGTTATTCTTTGAATCCCTTTCAAAGAACTTTGTAACTCCATGGGCATAGTCCATTAGCTCAGTTTTATTCCATTTACCTTTCTTAACTCATTTTTTATTTGTAAAATGCAGTCACAAGCAGATTTTTTCTAGTCAGTAGATTTATTTTACACTGCAGAGTAGTTGCAGCTCTACATTCGTATCTATTTCTGTTTTGTCATGTATTATTTACTCCTTCCACACATCATTTTTATTTTGCAACACCTGATCCCAGCTCCATGTAGATTTTTTTCAGTAATGCCAGATAATCCATTTGCTTCTTCTTGTGGATGTTTCCATTAGGTAAGATTGCTGACTGGAAACTTGTAACTGGCAGCACCCCACTTACTTGTACACAGCTTTGGAAACAGAGCATGCACCCCTCTGTGCTTATATTTACTACTGTACCACGGTGAGAGTATCTTTTATGACTCCACCCTTTGTGTTGACAGCTGATCTTCAGAACCAGCAGGCAGTCCAGCGAGATTGTCTGAAATAAAACCTCAAATCACTGTAGAAAATATTTTCTATTACTTGTAGCAAGCTGACCTGCTTCTCAAATTCAGGGAAGTTAAGTACAGCATATATTTGATTTAAGCAATTACAGCATATATAGTGGTTTTCTTCATTACAGTATAATTACAGTTACTGTATAAATTTATATTTTTTAGGTCTTGAATTATTCAAGCTTTTTGCCCATTTCTGTTATATTTTCCCCCAGATGCCATTGTAACTGTCCATGGTACAGTACTATGAAGTGCATAAACATACCTACTTTAATAGCTTTCTTCAGTAAAGAGGTCAATAGAAATAGCACACATTGACCCATAATTGAATGCAAGAGATTTACTGAAACTGATTAAACTTTCAGAGTCACGCACAGGCAGCTACGCTCATACATCTCAACCAGGCTGTAAGTGCACAGCTTCCCTCATACCGACTTGCAGATTTAAGAGTCATGTCCTAGGTCAAAGAATATACTCATGATAGAGGAACCTGAAAGTGCCTGGATGAATAACAATACTTACACTTAATAAAATACTTTGCACAAGGGATGGCTGATGGCATTGCCAATCTTTCAAAATGTGTTGTGGTTGATAACAATTGCTTAGGTCTGGAATTCTTCTCTTCTTCATAATTTAAAATAATAGTTTATTTAAAATGCAAGTCAAACACAAATCATGAAGCCAGATCCCAGACCCTTGCAAACTATTATAAATTGAGTGACTTTACCACTTTGTAGGGAGCCCAATTACTGCACTAGATGTTCAACTTTTATATAAATACACAAATGAATGAGAAAAGAAACTTTGAGTTTCTTTTACAGTGTGTCCTTTTTTATTTTTTTTTTTTTTAGTAAGGAAAGCATAAGACACAGAATTTAAGTAACTGTAAAGCAGACAACAGTTAAAATATTCAGGTTTTCACTGGAGCAAAAAAATTCTATGATGTTTTTTATTTTGAAAAGTCATCTTTGAAAAAATCAGAAATATATCTATCCTGATTCAGGTATACTGTAAAAATAATTACTCTTTAACACCATTTAGGCAGTTAGGGTAGAATGGGACTTTTATAAACCATGTCAAATTTTAATGGCCAATGTGTTTCAGATACTGAGATCTTATTTTTCCTCAAATTAAAATTTATACTTCCTGTTCCTTTGTGTTTAGTTTGTTTATTTGTTTTAATCAATTATATTTAGATTTAGATATCTAAAATTATGATGTCTACATATGAACTAGGGGGTTTTTGTAGTTCTTTCACTTATTAGTGGAAGAAAATTAGCATTATTCATCATGCTGATTGTCTGACCAGTTTTTAATATCTGCTTCAGGGTAAAATGAGACATTCTTGAAACTTTATTCTCTGAATCTTCTGATTGTGGTGGGACCCTAAGGCAAGAAAGTAAGATGCAGATATCCAAAAGTAAATGAACACAATTCATCCAAGCAATTACCTACAGCTTATCAGATAAGTCATCTATCTACTCCTTTCTTGTCAGATATGTGTAGGAGGCTGGACTCAGAAAGCAGGACTTGCCCTCCAAGTCTCTTCCCTTCTTTTTCTGTTCATATACTTGGACAGTCATAAACTTTTCTTCAGTTCATTATTTACCTTTATTTCCCCTCTGCAGTATCCAAAAAGGAAGCCTTGAAGATATAAATAGCTTCTTAGTTTAAAAGGTAAAATAATTATTACTTTCATTATGCTACACTTCCATGAGGCTATGTCTTAATCAATAGAAGGTAAAAGGCTAATAAAAAAATCTAAATCTAAATATTTTTGCATTCGTACAATACACTATAAATGTTATGTTAATATAAATATTAAGAATAATTACTCTGTCTCTGCATTTTAAGCAAACATTCTGGAAGAATAAGCTTTCTTTCTTCAGCAGACCCAAACTGTATCTTATTTCAAAACGTCTCATAAGAAAAGAATTATACAAAGAGGATACAAAGTGTTAAGAGACATTTGTGTAATCATTTATATAAAACTTTTCTATATTTTGTGACTTCTTTTGGACTTGCAGTTTATCTTTGAATTTATGTGTAACTAAATGGGCAAAGTAAATAGAATTATTCTAAAAATACATGAAACATAATAACTTTCTCTGTTGACCACATGACCAAAATTGCCTTTGGGTCTAAATAATATGAAAGATTAATAGATTATTAAATAACCTTTATTTCTAAAGGTTATTTAAAATTATATTTCTGACTTGTAGTGTATCCTCTAATTTCATGCATATTTTATCACAAAGGAAATTTGCATAGATAAGCAATAGTAACAATTGAAATGAGACTACTCATCAGAAGTGATAGAAACTGATAGGTAGGTTGTTTTTAAACTGACATTTTCTCCTGTTAAAAAGAGAAAAAAAAACAAATAAGTTACACTGAATCTAAAGAGTCTGCCTGAAGTCTCTTTACACGTACATGCATACACTTAGATAGAAAATAATTTTGGGGTATGCTAAGTGAATATCTATGTCTATATATACTGTGTTATATAGTATAGTATAACACTTATATTTTATTACATTTATTTAATCAAATATATATTATGTTGACATTGATATTTAATGGTCACATATATTTGCTCTATTCATGTTGAAAAGTCATTATACTTCCACAGAACTTTATGGTAAATCTCCTGTTAGCAATGCATTGTGCATGTAATATGAGAGATTCTTTTATATATGAACTTTAAAATGTCAAGTGCTTGCTTATTGCCTAACCTTACTGAGATGACCAGTACTTGCATTAGGAAAAAACTATGAAACCTTCCAAACCTTCTTTCATTGAGATCTTCCTGTGCCAACACACTTTACTGAGTTACACTCAGTGTAGAATATAGAATAAATAGAATAGAACTCATGCCCTAGCTGCAGAGTGGCAGAAGGTTTTGTTACCATTCTCTGCTTTACTGAAAGCATCAGAATGAGTTGTCAGTAAATGCAGAAGACGTTCCAAAATCTTCCAGCACCTTCATGCCTTCATGGACAATCACTGAACTCTAAGGTTAACATATAAATTGTCATTGCTGATTTTTTTCATATTGCTCAGAGCAATAGGTACAGATTTAGGAACATTCAAGTATCAATAGCATAACTATTACTGGCTACTTATAGGTTCAGAACTTTTGTTTCAAGCAACATTTATAAAGGGCTCCTATTTTAAAAGATTCTGAACCTCTGGTCTCAGCCTCAAAGGGGTGCTGTATCATATCAGTCGTGTCAGAACCAAACTAAAAGGTGCATTATTATTATCCAGAATAAAATCATCCGGTTTTTTCTTTTCCTGGTAAGTAGCATTTGACATTTTCAAAGATAGCTTATTTTTCATCCTGATCTGTACTCCTTATGCTTTTCCCCTTCCAATTCTCTCTCCCCATGCCACTGGCAGGGAGTGAGCAAGAGGCTGACTGGTGCTTAGTTGCCAGCTGATGTTAAACCATGACATTCCAATAACCCCTTCAGTAATATCTTATTTTTTACTCTGACCTGTACCTACAATTGGCAATTAAAGGCAGACCCAGAGCTTGAAACACATGTAGCTGGTTTGAATCAAATAGATAACATATAAAAATCTTTGAGTCAAGTGTATTGTGATTTTTACAAAAATTAGGAGCAGGACTTTTGAGGATCTTGTTTCCTACGCTTTGGTCATTTAATCCTATAATTCATGCAACAATACAAGAAAAAACAATACTGGGAAAAAGGAATTTAAGTGTTTGCTGCTTAAAAGAATAGCCTAAATCCTGGTTTATAGGGAGTTTTTCATTATTTCTATCTGTCTTTAGTTTAATCTCTTGATCTTCATGTATGAAGAGTTCAAGGTTGTGTTTCAGGGCAACTTAGTTCTGAAACACTTCCTAGAGGAATCTATCTGAGTAGAAACAGGCTGCAGAGTAATTATATAGCACATGTCTTTAGAAAAATTAGAGACTAAAAGTACCTTTGTGAATATTTTTCAGCTGTTCACTTCATTCCAACATTTGAAAATAGACAATGACTTTTAATCACTGAGTCAAAACATTTGTATAAATACGTAAAACATGGTGCGATTTTTCCAGCGTTAGTTTTAATACTTTTAATTGTAATGAATGGATTCATACATGTTAAGTAGCCTCACTAAAATGAAGGAGCTGCATTGGAATAGTAGGATATATCACTGGCCAAAATTCAGTTTCTAAAACTTGAGGAGCTTCATGGTTTTTTACAGAAAACTTGGGCAAAGAAACACATTATAATTAATTTTTATTTTCATAAGAAAATATATTAATCCTTTGCTTTTTCCCTTCTGCAGTCAGATCATCTACAGAAAATGAGTTTTCTTTTTTAGTCATGACTTTATGCCTTATTCTCCATCTGATGATAGAATTCTCTATTTGAAGAAACATAATAATGCCTCCTATAAGATAATTGTGATGTTACAAATTCAGGATTATGGTTTTTCAGTTGGGAGAAAAAGAGAAACAGTGGAACAGCTGCAAAGGAAAAATCCTATATTCTTGTAAAAGTTTTTAGACACAAAGTAAAGCGGCAAGAAATTAGAAGTTTCAAAAATATATAGTCAAAGTTTGTCAAAACTTTTCACAAAATATTAATATACCTTACTAAAGAAAGTAACAGGTTTTTTAAGTATGGTGAAATATACTTTGGATCTTTATGTTCCTATAGAATGGATTGCAAAGAATGGTATTTGATATTTGCAAGAATTCTGAAAGACTAAAGCAAATATTGTCCTAAAGATGAGAAACACTCTCTTGTGAATGGTCTTTGGAATACAGGAATCTCTTTTTACTGGACCAAATTAGTCCAGTAGGGGATTATTATATATGCTCACTACACACTAAGAGCCAAGGATAGGCTCTATGTTGTTGGGCCTTGTATAAACTTGGGTCTTCTTGGTACTTCTTGGTACCTGTCATGAATAAGTGGTTTGGATGCTGTGGTCTTTTACTAGAAATGTCAAAGATCATATTTACTGGGTTATATAAACACAGAAACAATTCCCTTGTATGCATGTGGCGCTATGCTCATAGTGTTTCATTCTATATTACTTATATGTTTCAAGCCAACCTTTCCACCCAGCACAGTTCTAATTCTGTAGCCATCTCTTTTTCATGGTGTAGTTGTGTTCCTTTTTCAGGTGATAGGCAAATGGAGTGTCCTGCTGGCTTGGAAACTGGCCCAGTCTTTGGTTAACATGAAACCTTTTACAATCACATAACATGATGTGATTGTAATCTATTTAGCCTCTAAGTTTCAGGGTTAAAAATATTGCTTGATATGCTACATTTTGCACACATTTTTATTCTTTTAGTTTACTGAAGGTTGAAAATAATCCTCAACGGTGATTTACAATATTTGCCATATAAAGCAAGTATAGCATAATGGTAAAGAGGATGTTGGTTTTCCTTGCAGCAAGGTCTTTGTTCACATAGAAGGCATGTATTAGCACTTCCACAGTCTTTCACCATCATTATGATGGCATTCCACACTCTGCAGTGTCAGGCAGTTATTACTCATTTTCTTTAAGTGTGAAGTCGTAAGGGGAAAATATTATTTTAAAAAGAAGTAATTTACAAACATGAGAGATTCAAATTTATTACTGTAGTAGGTTATCCATTTCATGGGTTAGTGTTTAAACTCCTGTGCAGTCACATGACAGGTAGCTGTTTCATTGTTTTGAGAGAAATTCAAGCTGCCCTTTTGTTAGCAAAACAGAATGATGATCATAACATGACAGTATGTTCTTAGACTTCAGATCCATTTGTATCAACCCACAGTTTCTAGCTAATATATCCCCCTCTTTATCTTTGCCCTCTGCCTTATGCTACTTCTAGTCTTATCAAGCCTTTCCCTAAGTGATTTTAACATATAAAATAGCCAGCAACATAGAGATATAGTTGTATATGAATACATATTTTACCAATTTTGTGTGACAAATCAGCTCATCACAGGATTTTATGAGTTCCGGAGATAGCCCAAAGCAGGTGAACAAAAATTTGTAAGGGGAACAAGAAAGCACATTAGAGAGGAATCATTTTATCTTGTCCTGCTCTGAAACTGCAGACTTATGCAGCATTTTGCCTAGCTTTTGAAGTTCAAGGCAGAAGAAACTGAATGCAATTTTTATTTTCTTTTTCCTCTTCATTCTCTTTTTTTCTTGACCTAAAACTTATATGAGATTTATGAAGTCCTGTATGCATGAATGGTTGTTCAGATCCAAAAACCCATTTAGTTCAGTGTTTATTTTTGACCCTTTTTATTTGATATTGACAAAAAAAGAATGAGGATGTTATTTGCCTGATCATAGATATCAGAGAGTGCAGTCCTTAAGGATGATCCATGTGGAAGTGTGAAGATCTGTTAACAAAACAAACCAGTTGCTCTGTCTTGTTTGTTATTTGTCATTCACCACTGTCCTGAAGCCTTCAGTCAATTTTTCAAAGAGCAAAAATGCCATGTCACAAAAAATGTCATGACAAGTCTCAGTGCCTTGCAAGACTGAGGCACCCAAAAGCTGGATTTTTTTCTGGCTACACTGATTGAACAATGATGGCTGTCAAATACATTTACACAAATCAAAGCTTATTTGTGAACAGAAATAAATAATTCAGTAACTGCAATAAATAATTCAACCAATCCCAACTGAGTGAAATACAGCCCCTCCTCTAGAAGCAGTCCCACCACACCATGATACTCAGGCACAATGATAGATTCAATTTAAGCAGCTTTCTCTGGTGCTGCTCCTGAGCTATCTGATCTGCTGCAGAAAGCAGGTTTGAAATCTTTAAGACACTTAACAACTTTCATGAGATCTAAAATATACTTTATCTGAAATGTTGCTATTATTAATATTAATTGGGTAGCTGTGGAGGCCAAGTTCTACTCTCTATTTCAATGATGCAATGCTCAGACTTTAATAGGGCTTTACAGGCAGGAGTGAGGGCAGAATTTGGTCTCTTGACTAAAACTGCTTCCCATTCACATATGTGAGCTTGCCACTCCCCACAAAGAATAAAAATTATGGTTAGTTAAATGTTGTTTGAGTGACCTTTTCTTTAGGACAAACAGGAGGACTGTGACAATTCAAATCTCTTTCAGAAAGATGCTTCTTAATATACATATATGTCTACACATATATGTATATGTGCATTTTTCTTACTGTATGTTTATATAGTAAGAAAACCAAGGGAACACTTGTGTCAGGTCTACAGGGAACACAAAGAACAACATGGAGCAAGAGTTTAGTCATTCAAAGACCCAGGTTTCACCCTGTTTCTGCTCATTCTACCTTTGCCAACACCACCTCCTTCCCACATGAATATTACCCCAGGGTAATAGTAAAAGTAGGGTCCATTTAGCAAATTTAGGATGGTTAAAAAGGTATTGAATTGCTGCAAGAATTATCAATGTCTATGTAGACATACACAATATCTCTTGCATTTCTCTTCATACAACAGCTAAGCATTTACATCTGTTTGAACCTTCTTCAAAACTGACCTTTGTTTTCAAGTTTTAAGATGTTTGTTATCAAAAGGCAGTTTTAGTATCATATTAATTAATAATTTAATATTATAAAATTATCTGAACTAAGAGGTGGATAAATAAAATATAAAAAATATTGCAGATATAAACATAGGGGATATATGTTTAATATGGGAGACAAATATATTTAATTTTAAAAAATAAACTGTTCTAGGCTTATCCTCTTTTACTGGCATTTGATTTTTATGATTTCATTTTCAGATTATTTGCTCTGCTTTTGAGCTCGTTTAAATGCTGATATAAATTCACCTAAAAAGGATATCATAATGTTGACATTAAAAAGATGATTGATAAGGTTAATATGAAGAGAATTTTTACACCAATGGGGATTACTAACTCTACCAACATTATAGTCACAAGGGTGAGATGGAGAGCTAGAAACACCTCGAATGACCCATTCAATTAAAAGAACCCAACCTGAAGAAACAAAATATGTAAAATTATGTACATGACCTCAATGGTATTTTTTTTTTATTTTTGCATTTAACTGCATATGTTGGATCAGTTTCATTTCATTGCTGCATAGTCCTAAACCAAGACAGGGGTGAGTAAAATTCCTGTTTTATTGTTTGTCTTTTTGTTTCTCACCAGCCAAATCTGTTCAAATTGGCAATTTTTTTTTTCCTGAGCCCAATCCATTTTGCCAACACTTCTAACTGGTAAACAATCACCCTGTCTTTATCTCAAACTATGAGATTTCTCATTATTGCTTTTTTCCTATTTTCTCTCCCTTCCTGCTGAATGGAGGGGAGTGAGTGAGTGAGTGGGTGGGTGGGAGTCTGGCTGTTAGCCACTGCTGGCTAACATTACCATTTCAATTGTAAACTAAGACTATAAAATCTGATGCACATATAAAATAAATTCACTGCCCCAAAAGTTTGAAATCTGAAAGAGGAAAATCAGTTTTAAAAAAGACACTGGAACTTCAGAGAATATATTCTCAATTTCCTGATCATGAGCAACAGAATCTAATTTTGTATAAATTTAAAATATAAGTTTGAGATACTCAGCTTCTTTAGAGAATCAACATTAATCGTTAATTTTATGTTGGTAAATAATTTTGGGTCATTTGTTCACTGCTTCCTTTTTATTCCTACAAGACATGAAGTATGTGTTAAGCTTTTTAATCTGTTACTATACAGATTATATACATAAGCACACCAATTTAGGAGTATGAACTTCATCCTTACTGGAAAGTAAGAGGTTTTGATCTAAAGGGACCTACTTGCGTTATCAATAAACAAAAAAGACATATTTAAGAAAGTGAAGACCTGGGTGAAAGTCAAAGTTATATATATATATGTGTGTGTATATATATATATATATGTGTGTGTATGTGTATATATATATATATAAGTATTTTCTCTGTTTTATAAACTACTTTATTCATTCTCTGTGAGTGTGGTTTTCAAAGATACTCTGTGGGGACCTCTACTGTGTTTGTCTGGGTGAAAATTGGTATGTGTGTCAATTCCTTTTCATTTTCATTTCAGAGTTAACTAGGAAGTATTAAGTATGGAGGAGGGCAGGGGGTAAATATTTTTATGAGACATATGCCAAACAGTTCTACAGCTACTCTAATTAGATTTAACTTCCAAAGGCATATAGAAAAGAGCCATCAGAGGGAGGTTATTAGAAGAACCATGCTAAACAATTTAACAGTAATTTGGAAGCTGAAGAAATAAAATGCATATTCCAGTGGGATTTATTAAAAAAAAAACTACAAAACAGGACTATGTTTTGACTCATTTTATTTCTAAAGAAAAGTTGACCAAATACTTGTTAAGAGTGAATAGATGTTACTTTTTTTTTTTATGAGACAAAATCTAGGAGATTAAGAAATGCTTAATGTCTAGTAATGGGTGTATCTTCCTAATTCCAAGCTGTCTTGGGCAAAGTGTCTTGGAAATTAACACCTGGGTGGCAGTGCCAAAGAGTAAGGAGAAAAGGATAACAACCCAAACTCTCTACAGTGTCTTGAGGAGTGCAGAGGCTCAGCTAGACTTGACTACTAGCAGGACTTGGTCCAATATATCTGATCTGCTTTTCAGGAGTACTGTACGAGGCACCTGCCAATTTAGTCTTCAGTTATTGCAACATTATAAATAGTAGGGGCTTGATGAAGATTGACAGAAGTGTTAATTTTTTTCCAAATGCAACCAAATGGATGCAATTTTATTGTATGTTTATCAAAAAACAAGATAATTTTGAGATACCACCTGTCCTGGCAGCAGGGAGAGAGGGAAGAGAACAGCTGCTTTGAGCTATTGCCAGCTGTCTCTCCATTTAAATGCTCAGATCCAGAGTCAAACGACTGTGTAGAGCCCTAATGGATTTAGCAGAGCAGCCTGGTTAGGACAGATTGCTCCCACGGTAACTCTTGACTCACCTTAAGACTTTCTCTTAGCAATCACTTCATGGGCCATAGCAGTTGAAAGAGTTGAAGCCTTGTTGAACTCTGAACATCCTATGGAACTGGTATGGCAGACACGATTACACATGGAGCTATAACTGAGACAGTAAGACAAAAGGCTCAATTTGGCAAAGCCATGACCAGAGAAAAGCAAGATAAGGCAAGGGAAGAGCATATGTATGAAAACTGTATGAAAGATGGGAGAGGATAAGGTTGAATTATCATAATTCCCCTAGAGGTACATTTAGATAGCTACATCAATTCCAGCTTTTTTTTGGGGTGGTTTTTTTTTGTTTGTTTGTTTTTGTTTAGACTGTGCCTGTGTCATGGTTTCATTCTACAAGCAACTTCATAGGACATGGAATTCTCTTATCTAACCCAGTCATGTTATAGTTGTGACTTCTAAGACATCAAGGTCTGTAAATAATAGCTAAGAAAAAATAATGAAAAAACAATGCAAAATATCTTAAATTTTATATTATTAGTCCTGATATCCCTTTCTATTTTCTCTTGTGATGAGTAAAGCATAAAGAACAGTAAGATAAAACTCTATAAAATGGTCAAAGGCCTTATTTCTAATATGAGACTCTGGCAGGTATTTATGAAAAACAGACAGCTAAAAGAGAGGTATAACCCCTCAGCTATCAAAAAGACCCTTTTCTGCCATTATTTTCTGAACATTTTTGAGCTTCTTTATGTTTTCAATTGATCCCAAAGATAATACCTTGTATGAAAATATACCAGCTAAGCCTCCTGCCTAATCCTTTACTCATCTGCTTCAATTCTCTAGAAAACCTAGGTGCTAAACCTGTGGAGTTCTTCTTTTAAATACCATATGTGACTTTAGAAACCCAAATCTTACTGTTTTTCAGTTTCCTCTTTGCCAGGAAGAAGAGTTAGTCTTTTAATCAGTCCTCACACGGCAACATTTTAACGAATTTTGTAATTTTCTTGCTCTCCTTTCTTTCTATTTGTATTCTATTCCAGAAGTTTTGAGATAGAAGGGTGAGACCTGCATGCAGTCTGACAGGCAGTGAAAGAATAAAGGGTTTCCACATAATGGAATAATGACATAATGAATTTTTCTGGTTTTATCTTTATTTCATTCTTAATTATTTGTGATGTCCAGTTTAACCATTTGAGCAATGATGTTCACTTAGCTAATTCAACTCAATTTCAGAAAAAAAAATCTGCCATGATTCCAGGATCTTCGGACTCACCACAGTTCTAAGGTAACCAGAATTTCCTTTCTATGTGAACAACAGGTATTACATTTTATATGGTATTTTACTGTTCTTCCTTTTTTCTCTGGAGCTTTCACGAAACTCAAAGTTCAAATAAAAATACAAATAAACAACCCCTATTTACACTAGACTTGTGTTTTTGCTTCTTAAATTCTTGGTTGGTTTTTACCCTTTGGTAGGTCAGCCTAAAGGCAACCTTTTGTTGCTTGTTCAACAGTGCTCCTTCTGAGATTTTTTTGTAGTTAATCTCCTACACCTGTAGTGGGTTTCCTGCTCTCAGCTGTACTCCATTTTCTCTCACTAATGAACATGTTGTCTGTGTGTTTACCATGGAGCAATCTCTCAGGGGATACTCTGAGCCTTTGCCCTTCCTGAGTTCAAAAAGACAGAAGATTGATCTCATCTGTGCTCTCGCTGATCAACAGCTTTATGATCCATTCTAAAATGGAATTTGGGGTGGCAGGTTTACAGTTTATATGCATGCTTCCAGCTCGGGTTTCCCCTGACCTGGTGTATCACTTAAGCAGTATGTCAAAGAGCAGATAGAACTTTCTGCTTCAAGTCATCTCCCAGACTTCAGTAGAGTCTGCATAGTGTAACCCAATTTCTGGAATTCTGCAAGGAACAAAGTATCAGAACCACAAACATGTAACATGAAAGTATTAGTTCTGATTTACTGACTTGAGAGTGGTGAAGATCACTATGATTCTGCTAAAACTGTTCTCTCTCAAGCTGACATTCCTGAGAGGTATCTGTGTGTTGCAGTATAGGTAAAATTTTGGATTCATAGCAGAGTTTGAAAAGTTTATTCTTTGTGCTCAAGTCAATTTCTCATTTGTCTAAGAGAACCAGGAAAACACTGCTGTGCTCACCTTTAGTAGGTATAACACTGCATGGGAATGAAGAACAGTTTCGCTTATGTTTGTCTTAGGTCTGACCACTGCTATACCCAAATGTCAAGGAGTGGAACACTGTTTTCTGTCAGCAGCATCTGTCTCCTTGGCAAATTCCTCAGACAATTATATTCGCAGCTTTGGAATAGCCTCTAGCTCTTTCATGTACCTACACTTGTCCTTGCAACACTGTTTTATAGTGATTCAGTTTGTTTCTGAATAATGTCTGCAATTTTTTTGCAATTAAACTGCTTTACAAGTCACTTATGGGATCTCTAAACCAATCTTTTTTATGAAAATATATAGTACTTATTAACTATTGACATTCTCCCTACCGTTATTTGTTATAATAAATAAGAATTACAACACAAATTATTAGTTGTGGCTTTACCAGCCTGGAAATATTCTAGCCTTTACATTGATTTAGTCCTTTGTCAGTATTCCTGGTTTCTACTTAGAGTTATACAAGACATTTTTCAGACTGTTGCACTCAAGTTTAAGCCATGGCAGTTTTATCTATTACCAGTTAATCAATGCAACTAAAACCCCATGTAACTTGCTTAATGTTGTGTCTTACCAGATGACTCCGTGTAACTGCTTACATAATAGTTTGCTTTATATCTAGCATCAACTTATTCTTGGAGATTAACAATTGAAGAGATATTGGTAAAAGCTTTACAGCCCAGATTAAAAACAGAATCTTCACTGTTGATAAATATGTAGGACTTAATTATGCATCCTTTAAGTCCAATTATAAGTTACTTCCTTTAGTTTACATAGACCAATATATTTATTAAGCAAAATATAGATTTATGAATTCATATAGTCTTATACAACGATTTCCTTACAAATCCAGAGGTCTAGAAACCACAGGCCTAAAATAACTTTAAAAACATACTTTCTAGTGCTCCCAACAGGTTGATTTGAAACTTTTTTATTCTTTTAGGAAATAAATTCTGAAGTAAAAAGGATATTTTCTGAGAAATACTGAGATATATTTTTAATAAATATTTCTCTATGGAAGTCAAAGGAACCCTTTTTCAGCTTCAAACAACACAACATCTCATCAAAATTCTTACTGATGTTATGGAGAATTAGGTACTTTATTTCTTTAGAAATCATAGCAAACAACTCTTGCCAATTATATACCTAAAAACTTGCAAAGTAGGTGTTCAGATTCTAAAGGATTTTGAATCCAACCACTTTAAGTAAAAAAATCTTTCTTTATAAATTTTGACATATTAATAAGTATTTTTAACATCAAATATGCTGATGAAGTTACATCTTATTGAAACACAGGCTATTTATTTTCATACATTAAAACTTTCGTTTAATAAAAAACATCCACTTTTCTAGTATTATTGTATTTTATATTAAGGTTCATAGAAACAATAGCTATGCATTGAGTATAAAAAGATATAAAGAATTGTAAAAAAATAATATGTTTTTATTAAAGCAATGAGGATAACAACCTTGTAAGACCCCAAGTGTAATGTTTAAGTTGTAATATAGAAATTAAGAAATATATATTTATGTTATTTGACTGATTAGATTGAATGGTTTATAGGAGCAAAAATTAAGGATGTCTTTGCATAAAAATGTATAAAATGCTTACAATATTTTTTTTGACAGATTATTGAAAAAGTCATGTAAAATCAAAGTAAGATTACGCTATCAAATAATAGATAAAGCATAAAATGCATGTCAGATAGAATACATCACGGAATTACAGAATCATAGCATCATTTGTGTTGGAAGGGACTTTTAAGATTATCTAGTTCCAACCCCACATCCATGGGCAGGGACACCTTCTACCATACCAGGTTGCTCACAGCCCCATCCCACCTGAACTCATGAATACATCTTGAACACTTAAATACATCCTGAGTAATGCTTACAAACATTTAGCTGAGGTATTCTCTGGGGATGTGCACATGTAAAATGTCACTATTTCCACAAGATGTATGATACGAGATATTTTCTACCTACTAAGGGGCTGAGTTTATGATATATCCCAATATCTTTAAGGCCTTTAAGTTGTCATGATATGCAATTTATTTTCACAATAAAACATATTCATTTTTATTATTTTTACTTTTAGAGCAATCAATCATTTTTTAATAAGTAGTCAAAAGTATTGGAGGAAAAAAATATTTTTAATTGTCATAGTCAATTGGTCACCAGTGGCCTACAGACTGTATTTTAGGACATGAAAATTTAGGTGTCCTAAACTCAGCTCCTCAGAACAAAGTTTAAAAATTATATTTTGCAATGGATCAGTGGTTGTAGACCAATTCATTCTTCAGTAAATCAATTGCTGCATTGATTTGTGCTAGCAAAGCGTAACCCTGAAGTATTTAAAAATCAACCACTTAATTTCAGGATCCAATGCAAATGCGTTATTAAAGGTCAGATGCTGACTTTGATCTCTCTTGAATTATTGTTATCTCTTTATCCTATTGCAGCTTCTTTCTTTCACCAGTCCCACTCTGTTCTAGCAGAGTGATCTGCAGGACTGTGTTGCCGGGGCATCAGAGTCCCTAAGAAGGTGCACTCCAGAGCTGTGAGCCAGAGCTTTTCCTCACCCACATGCTTGTCATCCTCTCCCACAGTGAAGCCTAGACTGAGCAAGACAGCACTTTCCACCTCATGGGCTTTAGGTGTCAAAGCACTGAAAACAAACATTTTAAATGGTAGCAGTTGCTTACCTGTCATATTTCCTGGGCTACTCAGATATTACAACAAAATCCAGGATGACTCAGCTGGAGTTTTAACAGGTGTATAAGAATTTCACATGTTTGTTGGCTGTTATTTGGTTAGGTTGCCTTTCAGATGTCTGTAAACACTGAAAAAACAAATGTCTAATTTTCAAAATATTCAGCAGAAAGAAATTAGTATTTGCTTTGTTGGTTAGATATAAAATTTTTATTCTTCCCGCCCTCCCCCCCCACCCACCCCACCAAAGCCATGTCTGCAAGCTAACAGTGTGTTTGACCCAGTTCATCAAATTCTTCCTAGATACAGAATTTCTCTGCCACAAATGAGAACAGTTCTCAGTAGTGAGAGATCAGGTCATTACTATTTTTGAGGTTATGCTTAGGTTGTGAAGACCAAAAGGCTAACAGCTTGTAACACTGTTTGAAAACATTGCTTGCAGATGGCAGCTCTTGCAAATTGCCATTTTATCAGTATGTAATACTTCAAAAGTTCGCAATATTTAATTTTTTAAAAATAGTTTTGCTGTGCTTAATAAAACCGATCAAATAGAAGCACAGTTAAAAAAAATTTGGACTGCACATCAAAAAGTGAAAACTGAAGAAAATTAGTTCACAGACATATGTCTGTGTAAGTACAGCAAAACAATCTTCATATAGCATGAGGGAGGGAAGTGGCAGGGGAAGAGAAAGAAAAAAATTGAGAAATTCTCTTTCAAACATTCCATAATTTCATGAAGATATATGGGTACCAGAAAGCAACCAATAGCCCACCAATTTTTCTTTCAAGTGACTAGGAATATATCCTTTCCAATTTTTCTTTTCTTGTTAATGTGAAGAAAAACGGTTCTGCTACATGCTTTAACTGTGAATAATCTTTTTTGTTGTTGTTGGTAGAGTACTTTTTATTTGAGAAAAAAATATGCTTTTCTGTTTCTAGTTCATCATTTGTATTTCTGACTTCAGATTTGATTTGCTAAGGAAGATTTGTGTACGTTGGATATGATTTTGCTATAATTTGCTCATACATTTGATAAAAGAAAAGAAGAATTACATAGACGCTTACCAGAATATAAATGAAGCAGAAGAAAGTGTATATAGAATTCAAATGTGCGGATAAGAAACCAGCCTTTGTGTGCTCATACACCCGGTAATCACATTAGTGCAGCTTGAATTTAGAAAGTGCTTTATGTAAAAATGTATAAAGGAGCACCTTTGTAATGCACTCACTAAGAATAAACAAAGTGAAGGACTGTAGAGAATTGCCATGGCATGCATTAGGTCAGTCTCTTCTCCCAAACAGGGATTTAGCGTCTCTTTTCCACTCAGAAGCAATAAATACAATTCAGTGTTCAATCAGACATCCTTTCACTTACATAAGTGTTTTTCTTTGATTTTGTAGACTGTCACAGTTAGTACCTCTGGACTGGGAAATGGATACTGGGTAGCAGTCCTTTCTTTTTTTCATTTATACTATGTACTTCCCCAAAATAAATGTCCAAAGCATTTAAACAAAATGTTTTTGAAATTGAAAGTCTAAAGAAAAAAAAACCCAACCCCAAACCTCAAGACAAAAATTTAAAAAAACAAAACAACAAAACTGAAAACTAACCAACTACAATAATTCTTAAATTTTATTTTTCTCGTTTCTATTTCCACAGCTGAGGCACAAAGGTCACAGGCCACAAAAGTATTTGCACACCTTTGACAATACTTTTGTTTACAAAAACAGAACTAGAAATGAAGGTGCATGTTATTAGTCTGAAACTTTCACTCAAATATTTTTCATGTGATCCAAAATCCAAATATAAGATTTTTTTTTTTACTTGAGCAGGTAAACCTTATTGATGATGACAGCTTCCCCTGAAAGTGAAATCTTTACAGTGAACATATATCAGTTTGCCCCTTCTCCAACTCACTTTCTTCTGACTTCCCTGCAGTTCCAACCCCTGTAACACACGGCCTGGGACAGGCCTGGAGGTCACCAATACCACAGGAATATGAGCTCCCTATGTATAGTAATTCTTCATCATTACAGAGAAGGTACTGTAGTCTAGGCTTGCAGCCTTAATTTCTGTAACCGTATAGCTACATTTAACTGTAGATATATGTTTAAATCCATGTTTTTTGCTCTAATTTACTGCTCAGAATCATAGAAGAATGTAGGCTGGAAGGAATCCCTGAAGATAAAGTAGTTTATTCATACTAGGAGTCTCTGCCCTACATTTGAGCAGAGACTCATCACAGTTTATAAAATCTTTGGTTTAGGGCAGGAATGACTTGGAAAAGGACAGTGGAAATTTATATGGTGTAGGCAGATGAGAGGCGCTGATACTGCCATGCACTTCCCAAGCAGGTATCAGCTGTGGACTTCACAATACATCTGTTAACTGGCAATCTTGGCAGCATCAGTGCCTGTCTTAAAAAAAAAAGAAACAAAAAAAAAAAAACCCAAAAACCAACAAAATAGTCTCCTGGTCCACTGGTCCAGGTCTACTTCAGGTATCACTAAAGGAGTGGGGTAGAGTACAAAAGACAGGAGGCAACTTTACTGTCAGAGCCACAGATGTCAATTGCCCATCTCACATGTGAGTTTGTTGCAAGCTCTCACCCAGAGTAAAACACATACTATCTGTGATTTAAACTGACCTACTTCCCTTTACCTTGGAACACATTCTGGAGAAATATGGCACACTTTATTGGATTCATATGGGAAGAAATTAAAAGTCAAACCCAATGTCCATTCTTTGTTCTTTGTTCTTTGTCTGTGCCAAACTAAAGTCCAGAGCCCAAGTGGTGTTTTATAATCAAATATCAGCAACTTGGAGAATCGGATTCTTTGGTCTTCTGAAATGGTTGTTCCAAATTAAATTAGAAGCCAAGACACTGGGCCGAATGAGAAGGAATGTTGCCAGAGGTCAAGGAGGTGATCCTTATGCTCTACTCAGTTCTGGTAAGGCCAAATGTGGGGAGCACTGTGTCCAGTTCTAGCTTCACACTATAAAAGAGACAGATGGAAATACTGGAGAGAATCCAAAGAAGGGCCACTAAGACTATGAAAAGGCTGGAACATCTCTCATATGAAAAAAGGCTGAGAAAGGTAGGACTGTTTAGCCTGGAGAAGAGAAGGTTCAGGGTATATTCCATCAGTCTATGTAAATATCTCAAGGGAGAATGTAAAAAAGATGGAGACATGCTCTTTTCAACGGTGCCTAGTGACAGGACCAGAGGCAATGGTCACAAACCAAAACAGAAGAAGCAGTCTGAGAATAAGGAAACATTTTTTGTTGTGAGAGTTACTGACAAGTGGCGCAGGTTGTCCCAGGATGGTTGTGGAATCTCCCTCCTCAGAGACATTGAGAAGTTTTCTGGCCATGGGCAGGGGTAACTGGCTGTAGGTGCCCATTCTTGAGAAGTGGGGCTGGACCAGATGACCTCCAGAGGTCCTTGCCAACCTCAATCATCCTGTGATTTTGTGATATAAGAATAAAATCTGTCTCTTTGCTGTATCTGAGAAGACACAGATATGCTTTAAAAGTCAGTGTTAACTTACCAAATTTCAAATTTCAAAATGCAGGCTCTTTTGTCCTCTGTACTCCTTCCCATTAAACCCCTCAGGTCTGCAATAAAATGGATATCTTCAACCAACTGTTGTCAGGCTTTCTAAATAATTTTAAATAAAAATGCATTTAACACCTAATCTCTTTTGTTAGCCTTCACTTTTCTGTTATGGATAAAGAAAATAAGCAATTCCTCTCTAACTTTTATGCCTAAGTTAAGACAGGGTTTTGGAGCTTCATTTTGCTCTCCCTCAAACATAAGGAATAAGATTCTAAACTATTTTGCATGATATAAACCATTCTAAACTTTTTTTGTTTTATTGAAAGAATGAGATACACCAATTTTACACAATTGAAGTTGTTAGCTTTTTAATGTTTTATGTTAAATAGAATATTCTTTTGGCTGGAGCTTAGAGAAAATTCAACATAAATTTCTTTGTGTTTCAAAAGCAATGGAATCATTATGTTCTCAGCATAAAAATATGGATTGCAGTGCAATAAATGTGGCAATTGGGAAACTGGCATAAAACAATTATGAGCAAGATGTTGCAAATTCCCTACCTTTCTCCACCACAGTCTATATTAATGGAGGGGTAACCCAACTTTTTTAAGTCATACTTATAAAAAGAACAGTTGTGGTGCAAAAGACCTCTAATTTTACTTACCAATTTGAACAACAGTTGTTTCAACCAGCCTCATTAAGGAAATTCTCTGAAGTTAGAAAAAATAACACTAATGGAACAATATAAGTTGTCTGCTTTTAAGTTGCTGATGTTTAAGTTTATATTATCATTAGTACCAAAATAGCTCAGGTGATGCACTAGAGATGCACTGCATTGAAAAAATAATGAGAAAATAAAAATATTTTTTAAACTGCCTACTAAACATATATATATACTCACTCCTGTTAATGCAAAACTAATGCTAATTTCAAAACACAATCAATGATTATCCTGATTTCTTTGACTGTGCTGAAATAATTAATGTACACAGTGCATAATCAAAAGGTAACAAACATTGATCAGAGAAAACTAATTCCCTACAGTATCTTAGAGAGGGTTGATTTTTTTAACTGCATCTTTAGTGGTGAGATTATTCTCTATATGACTTTCTAGAACAATTAAAACATAATTATCAGGTGTGCTATGCATATTACATGTGACCCAAAGTAATTGAAGAATGACACTTTTATCATTTTCATTTTGTGCTAACGATACATATTGGACCTGTGATCATTGCAGGGAAATGTGATGGGGTTTTTTCCCAATGACATTTTGTAAACTATAGAAGTAAGACATTACACTGCTTATATGTAATATCTTTGAAATGCCTTTGTTGTGAAGCTATTTCAGCTTGATTAATTTTTAAATCCAGGATGAAAGTGTAGTTTCTTGATCTAACTATATCTGTTCCTTGAATTGATGCCAGAGATGTTACTTCCAGGTGTATTTCTTTAGTTTGGCTAGTTTTATTATGCTATGATGCTTTGCCCAAGAGATATGGTAAAAAAACTGATGATATACAACAGTGTCTGGGTCAAAATGGAGCAAAAGCACACAAAATATTCTGTAATTTCTTTGAACACTCAGTCCTAGAAATACACATAAAAACTACATGAGGGTCAGATATTACATATAGACTGAAAAGAAAAAAAAAAGTCTTTCTGCTCTTATTCCTTTCCTAATTAGTTTTAGTCCCAAGGCAACCAATTAATTATATCCTTTGAAAATGAACTTTTCCGCTCCTAAATTCATTCAAGCCCTTCCTTTCCTCAGTCTTCAGGCTCTCTATATTCCATTTTAAATTTTAAATCACTTGTAAATACTACAAATAAGAAAATTCCTTATATTTTTAATGCTCTGCTGTTAATTTCAAAAGTTTTAAAACAAACAGAAAAATAGTCTTTTGAATTTTCCTTCAAAGTGCTCATTCTATCTAATGAAATAAATGTAGATATCTACCTCATAAAAAAAGCAAATTACAGAGAAATTTGAAGTTGAAAGCAAAAATAAAGATTTTTTTTGTATGAAATTTGTGTGTGTGTGTTTTGGATTAGTAAATAATAGTGAAAAAAAATACAGCAGGCTTTGATACAAATTCACTTCTAGTCACTTAATAACATTTCACTTTTTTTCATACCTCAGATATATACAAACAGAAAAATAGGGAATTGAATTTAAGTCCTGCAATGTACATGTGCCTGCATGCAATCTCCAAATTAATTATTCGCTATTTCTGTTTCTGGAGCATCAGCACATGGAAGCCTGGAGTGAGGTGTAATAATTGACAGATAGCAATCAATTTCAAGCCATATACTCACTGCTTGGTGTGTTACTCTCATAAGAACAAGGATACAAATAAAACTCTCTGTAAAGCAAAGATTGCAGCAACAAAATTGCTATATAACCCAGCATCGCCAAAACAGTTTGGACTACAGATTTTGGCTTGACAAAAGGCTGAAATATTTTTACGAATAAGAAAAAAATTGCAAAGCATGAAGACTTCAACACTGTAGAATCATAGAATCATGGAATCATAGAATTGTTTGGGTTGGAAGAAACCCTAAATACCATCTGGTTCATACCTAATGACGCCTTGCTCTGTGCTGTATAATCCTTATATACAGGAAGATTTTTTCCTATTTACAAGTCAAAAAACATAATTATAAGAAGATAATTATGTTTTCATGAAAAAAAAAGCCAACTAACCAACAGTAACAAAAAACCCCCCAAAACCCCCAAAAATCAGCCAAAAACCCCAACAACCCCCCCAAAGAAACAACAAAAAACCCCAAACAACAAAAACCAAACCAAACAAAACCCAAAACAAACAAAAAAACCAAACAAACAAACCCCAAACCAACCAAATAACCACCCTCTGCCACCAATCCTGAACTATAGGTGAAGAAATGGCTAGTATTTAGACTAATTTACTAACTTAGGGTGACTGTACTATTGAAATCAGGAGATAAATAGTCTTGATCTTTGCAGTTCAGATGTGGAAAATACCATGAGTCTTTTTATTGTTTATAATTAAAAATCTCTATTTGAGAACTCATAATCAAGTCCTACCTTACAAAAGGTTTGGTACCACATTAATACTGGACTTTCTCCTATTAACTTGTAAATAGTTTTCATGCAGTTATTAAACTCTGTCACAACAAACAATATGGCAACTCACCTTGACAGCAACTTCATCAGAAAAATCACTTTATTTTTCTATCTTATATATATATATATTCTTCACAGAGTGGTTATTATGGTTAAGTTTCATTATCTAGTCATACCAACTGTGTGAAAATTACCCAAAATTCATAAATCGCACACAGATAAAGATATTCAAGTCAGAATCAGAAGAGTTTTCAATATTGAATTACATTTTTCACCATTTATATCTGCAATTGGATTGAAATTGACTGAACTTGAGAAATATTGAGGTTTCAGTCTCTTTCACACAGAGAAAACCACATACATATGTTGTTTTAAAACTCCTCTTAAAAAAAGAAAAAGTTAAAGTATTTTGAATTCTTTTCATTCTAATTCTGTAGGAACTCTTGAAATATTTAGATAATTAAATTATAGTAACACTGTGGGAAATTTCTCATAGTTTTACTTGAAATTCTCAAAGACAAAAAAGTTTAGCCATAGAATATCTCTATAAATCTGATTTCCCACTGATTGTACCTTAAATTTCAGTGATGCATTATGAGAAATCTTATTATGTTTAAACAGAGTGGATCAAAACCTGCATTATAGAAAAAAAAATTATCCTTTTTTATTTTCCTTAATCTGCTATCAGTATATAATATGCAATATAAGTAATATATCACTTTAGTAGCCTTCTGTTTCAATTTTTGTTCTAGCAGAGGTGCTTTAGCTAAGTATGGGTTCATTTTAGCATGTCAATGAGGATTTTGGTGTAGCAAAGTACTCGAGTCTGTCTTTATAGAGATGTAAATGATTCCCATTCAGTAGGGAATTAGTGGGAGTTAGTAACACCCAGTGTGAAAAAACATACAATTTATATTAAAGTGTTTTCACAGAATCTTATTAAAATGCAGCTGAATGTATGAAATATACGAACTCTCATGAAAATCATTAGAAATCAAGAACTTAATTACCACTTGTTGTAGGCTCTGAAGGCTAATACCACTACTCAACAAGTTTAATTTGATGCATCATGACCTGTTTTAAGACAGAGAAACCCTGCTCCAACTTATGCATCCAATCTGTGCTATAGATGCTAGGCAGATTGCCTTCTCTTTTCTAGGTTTCAGATTTCTAGTTAATTTAATTTTCTTCTTATCTGAGCACCTTTCCATACTTCTGATACCATGCCTTTCCATACTTCCATATCTTTTTGAGGAAAAGAACAAGATCTAAAAAATTTAAAATAAAGGTGCTTGGTGGATTTTTGCAGTGTCATAATGTTGTTTTCCATTTTACTATCTATCAGTTTCCCAAAAATTCCTACTTGATTCAAAAAGTAGAAAATGTAGAACATGAAATTGCAGGTGAATCTGATCTGAACACATGAAAGATCCCAAAATGTAATTTCCCACATCAAAACATAATTGGAAGCTAAAATGACACTATAAAAGAGGACATTACTGATATTTTAAAAAAAAGTTATGTTCATGTTTAATTGTCTTTTGTCAGCTGTAAAGAAAATGTACTAACAAAAATAGTTTTGAGTCAAGGAGTGTAATGGAGACTTTTTTGACTGTGAGAAAGGAAATCCCTTCTTAATTTTAGTCATAACTGTAGGCAGAAAAATGCAATCCATTTTTTTCACTGGAGCAAGATGATATAGATCACATGGACATTAATTAAGTTTATGTCAGTTCTATGTTCAAACAAGGAACGGGTTATGCAAGGAAAGAAGCTGTATGTTGCATTTGCTCTTTGGTACCTAGCTAAGATGGGGGTACACTCTAGCTCCAATTTACATAGAGAGATGTGAACCTAAGAAGATGTTCTATTGATTTCATATTTGAAACTACACTCTGAATTAGAAAAACAAGGATTCTTCGTGAAATAACAATCTCAATTTCTGTACTTTCCATACAAGATTCTTCTTTTTAATGTTTAGATTTTTCTTTAGATAAGGAAATCAATTTGCCTGACCAGAGATTTATTATCCTGAGTAAAGAGGATACCCTAAAATTGCACAATGAAAGAATGCTCCACAAAAACTCTTACTGGAAGGAAGAGCAGCAAGGGGTGAGGAGGAAAGAATGAATGAAGGAGATCGTATTGCTGTAACCAGCATTTGTGAAATCAAGGTTGTTGTTTTTTCTTGTCCTCGCCCCCCCCCTTATAATCATATATACATGAAAATTGACAGAGAAGCTTTCAGATCCAGGATTTAAATAACTTGGTTGAGATCAGAAACTGCTGCCTTTCGGTATTTACACACAGCTCTTTAACTTGCTTTGTTAAGAAAAGTGACTGCAATTGTTCTGAAAAGACCAGACCGTACATGCTTGAAATACCTTGCAGATTGCCAGCAGGGTCTAGCTGTCAGTTTTCAGAGGAACTGATTACATACATAGTGGAGTGTTACACTCTGCCAAATAATCCCAAACCTATACAGTTGATTTTTTAACATAAAAAAATAATACTTTTCCCCTTGAGATAATGTCATCAAATACCATCTGTGCTGGCTGCAATTTTAGTCATAAATCCTTGTTGTATTTATCAGAGATTCGTTTTTCAAAATAGCTAATTTTCATCTCAGATTCAGACACGCACTAATTTCTTTGCTTCTTTCTTGCTGAGAAGTCTGATATAACAGTCTCTCACTGAAAGGGTTTGGCATTTGCCCAAAACAAAATAGGCTCATCTCCTTGCATGGGATTAGTTTGCTTAATAGGTCTAGAACTTAGAATCATTAAATGCAATAAAAAGCATTCCCTTCATGTAACAGAAACTATTAAAAGGCCTATAGGAGGTAACATGACAATGTTCAAAATGAAATTAATATTGAAACTAATAAAACTCTGAGGGAAAAATCATCATGCAGGTAGAAAAAATTGAGACATGGATATATGATAATGGAAGTAACATAGCAACAATATTAAATTTGAGCATAATTCAGGCCTTCTTTTCCGATTTCTGTTGAAAGTACAACATCAGATTAGTGAGTCTGGATGACAGAAAATATATGTGGGTTAACTGTCATTTAGAGTATTTGTCATGTATGACAAATTTCACACATAATTTTGTTGTAATTGAGGTATTTAAAGACCCCTCAGGAGAAACTGGTACATCATGAATATAAACAGTAAAAAGCATTCTCTTCCCAAATACTTTACAACATAGCAAAGGAAATGTACATTCAAAATAAGCTCTTATTTAACCCATATTTAATCTATTAATCTATGGGAGTGATATGAGAGACATTGTGGAAAGCCTTGCTGAAGTCAGGATAAACAACACTGCACCTTCCTCCTCTGATGAGCTAGCTACTTCACGGAATAAGTACTGGGTCTGCATGGCCTGGTTTTTGGTAGTGGGGGGGACTAGAGGGGTGGCTTCTGTGAGAAGTTGCTGGAAGCTTCCTCCATGTCTGGCAGAGACAATCCCTGATGGGTCCAAAGATGGACATGCTGCTGGTCAAGGCTGGGCCAATTAGAGGTGATGGTAATGCCTCTGTAGTAACAGATTTAAGAAAAAAGAAAAAAAAAAGTTACTTTGCAGTTGTAATTGTGGCCAGAGAAGAGTGGAATGAGAAATTGTGCAAGGAACAACTCTGCAGACACCAAGGTCAGTGGAGAAGGAAGGGGAGGAGGTGCTCCAGACCCTGGAGCTGACATTCCTCTGCAGCCCTNCTGGGTCTGCATGGCCTGGTTTTTGGTAGTGGGGGGGACTAGAGGGGTGGCTTCTGTGAGAAGTTGCTGGAAGCTTCCTCCATGTCTGGCAGAGACAATCCCTGATGGGTCCAAAGATGGACATGCTGCTGGTCAAGGCTGGGCCAATTAGAGGTGATGGTAATGCCTCTGTAGTAACAGATTTAAGAAAAAAGAAAAAAAAAAGTTACTTTGCAGTTGTAATTGTGGCCAGAGAAGAGTGGAATGAGAAATTGTGCAAGGAACAACTCTGCAGACACCAAGGTCAGTGGAGAAGGAAGGGGAGGAGGTGCTCCAGACCCTGGAGCTGACATTCCTCTGCAGCCCTCGGTGCAGACCATGGTGAAGCAGCTTGTCCTTCAGCCCATGAGGGTGCAGGGATCCACCCTCAGCCCATGGAGAGCACCACGTTGGAGCAGATGGATGTTTGAGAGGAGGCTCTGACCCTACAGGAGGCCCGTGGAGAGTGGATGTCACTCTGGAGCAACCTGTCCTTGAAGGACTGCACCCTGTGGAAGAGTGTCCCAGGCTGAAGCAGTTTGAGGGGTACTGTAGCCCATGGGATGGACTCCCGCTGTAGCAGTTGGCAGGGAACTGTTGTTCTCATGTTGGAGAAGTTCACAGAGAACTGTCTCCTGTGGGAGGGTCCCCACGGTGCAGTAGGGGAACGATTGCTCTCCCTGAGCTGTGAAGAAACCATGGGCAATGAGCTGACCATAACCCCCATTCCCTGTCTCCTTGTGCCTCTGGGGTGAGAGGTAGAGCTGAGGTGCTATAGTCTGGAGTAAGTGATCCTTGAAAGTCAGACAGTTTTCCAGGGTCATCTCCCATGGGATTATTGGGAGTAGAGTCCTGAATGGGGCAAATTATGCTCCCCTTAAATCCAAGGCTATGATCCTTCACTTTGCTGATCTTATCCCTAAAATCCACTATTTTACAATCACTGCAGCCAAGACTGTCCCCAGATTTCACATCTAAGGCCAGTTCTTCCTTGTTTGTAAGTATCAGGTCCAGCAGAGCATTTTGTATTTTTTGCTCCTTGGTCACCCATGTCAGCAAGTTATCAGCAGCACTCCTGGAGCATAAAATTAATTCAATCTTCTTTCTGAATGGATTTCCTCTTGTAGTCGATTTTGAGCAGCAATGAAATTTCATTTTGCTTCAACACTTATAACTGTGGATTCTCAGAGACAGGATTCAGTTCAAGATAAGGACAGCAAGTGAGCTTGCTGCCTGTACTTTAGGTATCTAACTTGGGAATAAATGTATTGTTTTTATGTATAATTTAATGTATGAAGTATGTTTGCTTGGGCTATGACAATGCATTTAGAATATAGGAAGATTTCCACATGTATGTTTCTGCATCTAGACATCCTAATTTCAAGCTCATGTCAGACAAGATATGAACTCTTACTATGTCTTTTTCCTCAATTGACATAACACAGGATGCTAGTTTATATTTTAGATCTTCTGTTGAATACAACTGGGAAAAACAAAACAAAACAAAAAACCAAAAATAAACCCACAACAAAACAAAAAAAAAAGTCAGGTTAAAAAGTAATGAAAGAAACAGACACATTTAAATGTATTAGAGGACAGAATGACTGAAAAAACTTTGCATTAGAAAACTAACAATGATTTTATGGAATGAGTTTATTCCTTAAGTAAAATATGAGTGCTAAAATCAGATAGGAAAGAATGAAGATGATTCTGATTAAGCAATAAAACAAAATAAAATGTGACAAAAGAAAAAATACAGAAAACCTAAATAATTTTTGGTGTGGAAATCATGCACAGAGAAGCATGGCAGCCCTTTCCTATTTGTAGCAGAAAACTGGAAAATGTAATGATCATAAGAGTAATGAAAAATGATGTACAAGAAGTCTTCGATGTGATCTACATGCAGACTTCCAGTACCTAAAGGGAAGCTTCAGCAAGAAAGACGAAGAAGGACTTTTTGTAAGTGTAAATAAGGAGTCTGGATCCATGTGAAAATACTGTAAGATCAGAATATAGCACAAGTTTGGCAAAGTGCAGAACAAGCAGTGAACAACAGTACACTGAAAATTGAGAACTGTGAAAAAAATAATAAATTATTCATTGCAAACATCACAGCATAGCAAAAGTTACTATTTTTTTTCCTCATTACTGCACATGATTTGAACTTTTTGAAAGCAGACTCCAAATTAGACAGCTGTTCATAACATGTGGAGAGGGAACAAGTGGTTCCAGTAGGGATCTCATGAAAGCTCTCGATGCTTCTTTCTGAAGTAATGAACACTTCATTGCAGAGGAAAAAGCATTACCTCACTGCATGAACAGCAAATAGACAGGTACACATTATCAATTTCACTGTCCTGGTAAATGGAAAAGTCTTGAAAAGACATGAAGGAAAGTCCTTATTATATTAAAGGGTATGTGCTGATGGCTGAGTTTATGCAGATTTGTTGCATCTATATGCAGACAATGCTTCAGATTCTTAAACTGGAGACAAAAAAGTTGTAATTTCGATGGTTTACAGCATAAGTTCAGTTTTCCTTGTATGAGAGGCTGAGGAGAACAGAGAAATTGAGACTAAATACATTGCCTATTATTTCCTTCTCCATTATAATCCTTTCTTCTCTGTCTCATTATGCTGCATAATCTTTATTTTGGATCCTTTATGTGCATTTATTATGATAAATCCTCTGTCATTTTGTTGTACTATTAGTCAATTTAACCGTCAATCTGTGCAGTCATTTTTCTGATTAAAGCTGTACTTTAACCTACATTTCAGATTTATTGGAACTGAAACATTTTAGCATGAATTATACTTAAATAATATATATACAGATATTGTATGTACATAAAATCTGCTGTCGCTTTCAGAATCAAGGTGGAAGACAGTTATTGAGAGATAATTGTTGCTATTTATGGCAAATGGGTTCTCATTAAAAATAAAGTTTAAACGAAGAAGTTAGTTCTTTCCTGGCAATGAAATTTACATTTCTTTTTAAAGTGACAGATTTCAATAGCAATAAAATCTAAATTCAAATTTGCTATATAATAGACCTCCTTCCTTATTAAACTTTTTTTGGACTTAATAAAATGAACTTCTTAAAGTTTACTTCTGTTCATGCTTGAATTCCTTCCTAAAGCAAGTGTTTCTGGAACCTTAGAAGAAAATCCCTTTAGCCATTTCGTAATTATAAGATTATGAAATATATATTCCCATATAAATGCTAAATTCTGAATACCAATTTCTTGGTGGAGTAGATCATTCAAAACCAAATTTTTTAACTTCCAGTTAGGATATGTAAATACTCCAAGGGTGAAAATAAAATAATCTAAAAGCCCCACAAATATGCGGAAAGGGTAAAGAAGGGATCTTTCCCCAGTAAATATGTCCTAAATTATTTTTTCCTTCAGCTCAGACCTTGAGGCAAAAATTATGATGTTCAGATACTTTTATAAGGAAAAGGATTAAAATAGAAATTGTAATGAGTCCAGACAATTTTGTGCCAGTACCACTACTGAAAAAGATTTCTGTTCCTCAGTGGCAGAGCAAATTCACATCTGCCTGAAAGAGAATGGTAGCCATGCAGCGACAGGCTAGATATTAAACAAAACAAAACAGAAACAAAACAAAACAAAACAAAATTTTAGGTAAAATTTACCATCACTAAAGTGGGTAACTTTAAATTGGAGTACTCTTGAAAGAAATGGCACATGAATTTCTTGATAGAGATATTCAGAAAGAAGAACTTTTATGACTATTATCTTGAAAAATGCTGAAAGAGAGGTTTCTGGTCTAAAGCATTTTGTGGTTTAAATATAATTGTCAGCTGAAGTTATATTTAAGACACTTTTTTTGGATAATAATTTAAATTGTGTGTTCTGAATCAAACTGAGGTCAAATGTGCAAAGACAGTAGCTACGGAGATAGTCTTCATGCAGTTCCAAATATCAATTTTTATATTGACAATTCTTGATAAACAGAATATAGAAGCTCTTTAAAGAACTACAATGTGTTAAGAAATAACTATTGATGAAAAATTCCTGTGGTAAAACACATTCTTTTGCTAAAGTTCTTGTTTTGAAAGTGCTAGAAATACAAATATAAACACTGCATTAAAAGTCTTGAAGAAAGTTGATTATTAAACTTTACAGTTTTCCATTCTTTAGGTATTAAAGGAGTACCTGCTTTTCATTACATTGCACTGATATATTTTGCTTTTCTCTAGCTATTTTACTCCTGGTGAAAAATTCTGTTTGGATGTTTCTAGACTATTTTAATTTACTTCTTTAAAAAATATAAAAAATGAAATGGCTATAAAAAAAAATCCATGACTAATGGCTTACAAATTGGTGACAGTAGGTTGTTTAAGATAATTGTACAGAAGTAACTGAGGCAAGAAAGAATAAAACTCTCCAAACTACAGCAAAGCCAGTGTGAGATCTAACTAGAGAGCAAATCTTCTAAACCCAGCAATTCATTCTCTTCTATCTTTCTCAGTGCATGAGTTGCCTTCAAAACAATTCTACCCAAGAGAGATACAATTGCTGTTTTAATTACAACTCACAAAAGAGAAAGCAACAGATGTATAAACATATTTTAAGTATTTATTAAATATCTGCTGAATTGTTATAGTCCTGTTGGCTCATTAGTAAAATCTCCATGGATTAACTACTGATTCCCAACACCTTCATCTACAAAGACGTAGGAAAGATTTGCATTCTCACCTTATGTACACTCATTATAATTTCTTTTATATGTTGCTAATTATAAGACCTTATATTTCTTTGCTCTTTTCTTCTTGGTAAGGTCTCACAGAATTGCTGACTATAAAAGATCTATAAAAGGATCTATAAAAGAATCCACTGAATAAATATACCAAACTATTAAGTTCTTTTTCAAACTGATCAAGGTTAAAAAGCATTGACTAAAAAATAAAGCAAAAACAAAGAAAAAAGGGAGTGAAGGAGCAGGAAATAAAAGCCTCAGTTCTTGAAAAATTAAGACTGTGAGGATTTTTCTTATAATACCAAGGATAATTGTGATCCCACACTACAGAGGTTTCAAGTTTCCTGGAAGAATATTCTTCTTTTGTATTATATCTCTGACAAACAGTTAGATGTGATGATTTCTTAATATGCATAATCAGGAATAAATACTTTACATTTTGCATAATAGTATGTAAACTTTTCAGAGGGCACCTTGCAAATTTCACTTTCTGGACCCATGAGGGTTTGTGTTAAAAGTGCATGATCTTCTGAAGGGGAAGACAGAACTTTTTTCCGCTTATTTTCGCCACCATTCCACAGAATGACCAAAGGTAAAAAAAAAAAAAATCTATATTATAATAATTGCTCACAGTGCTTCACATCAAGAGAAATTAGTAGCTTCCTCCCTTAGCTCTCACCTAAATGTCACAACTATCCAATATTCCTTTTGTTTTCCTCTACTTTTTAGCCATTCCATAGGTTAGTAGTACTTGAACCACAATGGAAGGTCATGTCTATCCTGAAGAATATCCTAAGCAGCAATGACTGAGATAAATTGAACAAAGAATAATATTCATTGTGTCAAGCAGCAACTACACCAGGAGTCTTTTGCATTTGAATTTTTCATTTCTGAGATAAAAAAAAAAAGTTTCATATTAAGTAAACATACTGGGCATGAGTCAGTTTCATAAATATAAGAATTCAATTTAATTTAGGTGCTGGAAAAGTATTTTCTCTAGTCTTCACTTGCTGCTGAAGACTGAAAATATCTCTTGGTCATCTGGGTTCAATGCAGATGCCTAATACAGGGCAATGACACTTCAAATGGCACTAGTTGGCTTTATCTGAGTAAAAGAAACAAGTCCCAAGGATGGGATCACTTTTGAGATTAGGATTATTGCACCTAAGGTTTTATATAGAGATATTTATATGTGCTTGAGAGTCTAAACTTTGCTGGAAATCTAATCTGTACAGATGATGTAGAGTAAAGAGAAATACACATGGTCAGGCTCCAGTTTTCTACCCAAGGGTGAGTGGAAACATCCTCTAGGCTGCATGTCTCTGCCAACCAATTTTCAATTTTTTTTCTATTTTTATTGTGGGTTTAGGTACTTTGCTTAGAAGCAGATGCACAAGTATGTTTTTTAAAAAGAGAATTAAGGTAGGAGAAGTGACATTTTTAAAGCCCATGGGGAAAATATCAAGGTAGTTACATTTTTGGAATACACAGGAACTGTCAGAAGACAACAAGTAGAGGAACATGCGATGGGTCATAACACCAGTTTTTTATTGAATCCATGATTTTCAGAACAAAGTGGGATTATGAATTACAATTCCCAGGCTCATCAACTAAGTTATTTTTCTGAGCTCATTCAAGGATGGAGAGATATAGGATGCAGTATATTTTTATGAAAAATATTCTTTTCATGGTAGCAGGATATATCTGTCCTTCATTGCTTGCCTGAGTTCCTTCTTGAGGACTTTCCTGAGGGCTCCATGGAACTTCCAGCAGTGGATTAAAAGTGAATAACAGGCTGTTATACCTCTCACCTTTCAGTATGCTTACACTGACCATACAATGGGTTGAAAATTGCTGCAGGTTTTGAACTGATCCAGGAGCGATCAGACTAGTT
Organism: Leptocoma aspasia; assembly: GCA_013399835.1. Lineage (NCBI taxonomy): Eukaryota > Metazoa > Chordata > Aves > Passeriformes > Nectariniidae > Leptocoma > Leptocoma aspasia. The sequence continues at coordinate 645,684 of VXAX01005193.1, read as the reverse complement.
TTATCTTATATGTAATAACAGTGTCTAGTAAAAGATAGTGAGGTGTTTTGGTTTAAACCCAGCCAGCAACCCAGCACCACACAGCCAGTCGCTCAATCCATCATCAGTAGGATCAGGGAGAGAATTGGAATGGTAAAAGCTAGAAAAAGATGTGAGTTGAGATAAAGACAAATAGGGAAGGCAAAAGCCATGAACACAAGGAAATAAAACCAAGGAATTCATTCATTGCTTTCCATGGGCAGGCAGGTGTTCAGCCATCTTCAGGAGAGCACTGTTATCACATGTAACAGTGACCTGGGAAGACAAATACAATCACTTCAACTTTTCTCTCCTCCCTTCTTCCCTTCTTCCCATAGATTTATACACTGAGAATGATGCCATGTGGTCTGGAATATCCTTTTGGTCAGTTGGGCTCAGTTGTCCCAGCTTGGTTGTCCCGAAATCCTTGTGCCTCCCCAGCCTCCTCACTGATGAGGTGGGGTGAAGAGTGGAAAAGGCCTTGACTCTTTGTATGCACTGCTCAGCAATAACAAAAGCATGTTTGGATTTCTGCTGGAAATAATGAAAACATTATTTCCAGCAGAAATCCAAAACACAGACCCATATTACTTAGTGTGGAGGAAATTAACTCTACCCCAGTCAAAACCAATACCAAGACAAAGACAGACGTATATCTATAGGAAAATAAAAGAAGCCTAGGGCCTACTCCTGAAGTCAGACTGTGGTGGGTTGACCCTGGCTGGATGCCAGGTGTCCACCAAAATCGCTCTATCATGCCCCTTTTCAGCTGAAAGTAGAGAGAAGACATTATGAAAGGATTGAGATAAGGATAGGGAGAGATCACTCACCAGTTATCACCATGGGCAACGCAGACTTGTATTGGAGAAATTAATTTAATTTTCTACCAATCAAATCAGAGTACAATAAGATGAAATAAAAAAAAATGATAATAAAATACCTTCCCCTCACCCTCTCTTCTTCCTGGATTCCACTCATGATTTCTCAGTGGCACAGGGGAAAGGGAATGGAGGCTGCAGTCAGTTCATCTCATGCTGCCTCTGCATCTCCTTCCTTCTCACAGTCTTCCATTGTGGGTCCCTCACACAGGTTGCAGGTCTTCATGAGCTGCTCCAGTGTGAATCCCTTACACAGAGTACATGAAGCACAGTCTTTCAGAAACAAATTGCTCCACCTATGGGGTCACAAGCCCTGCCACTAAAACTGCTCCATCCTGGGCTCCTCTCCTCCACAGGGTCTCAGGTCCTGCCAGGTGCCTGCCTGAGCATGGGCTTCCCATGGGTCATGGTCCCTTTCAGGCATCTACCTGCTCCAGCATGGAGGCCTCTGCAGGCTGGAGAGGAATCTCTGTGCCTGAAGCATCCCCTCCCCCTTCTTCACTGACCTTGGTGTCTGCAAGGCTGTTTATCTCACATATTCTCACTCCTCTCTCTGGCTCCTGCTTTGCAGCAGTTTGTTTTCCCCTTCTTAAATAAGCCATCCAGAGGCACTACCAGTCACTGATGTCCTTAGCTTTGCCCAGGAGTGGGTCTGTCTTGGCTCTCTCTGTCTGGCTTGGGTGGTATTGGCTGTATTGAGCACAGAGAAAACTTCTGGTCTCTTTTCATGGAAGTCACCCCTGTAGCTGAACTTCTGCCAAAATCTTGGATTGCAAACAGTATATACAGACTTGTATTGGATCACATTTCTTTGGTGTCAACATAAACTCTCCTAGAATGAAATTTCACAATCATGCCTAGAGACCGCATTTGGACCTTGACATCTGCAATACCCTTGCATATTGATTAGTTTGTGTGTCAAAATCAGAATTTTAGGGTATTTCTGTATATGTAGATGATCAGCAAGACAATATATCTTCTGAGGTAGTAGCTTTTTCAACTACTAAAAAATCACCAAGCCATGGCTGTTTTTTTCTAAAACAAGTGCTCTCAGTAAATAACATTTGCATAGAATTCAGAATCTTTCCCTTTGAACGGGACATACTGTCAAAGCACTGCTTTCATTCCAGTCATCTCTGTCTGGTAAAACATTTAATTGTGCAATTTACTGAACAGCAGAACTCACAGCAGCCGTGTGGGTGCTCTGATAGACAGAGCAGGATACACAGGCGCCCAGCTTCTATGACTAGTTAAATGCTCAGCTAGGCTATGTGTGAGGGGCTAAGTAATTAAAAATGGCCAGCTTCCTCTGGCTTGGTAAATTAAATTAATCTGGGAAGGTGGGAAGTAGTTCAGGGTTGCAAATACGTTTTTATCACGACTCATTTTTGTTGTCCACCACATGGGATGATACATTATTCTTTCATCAATATTCAGCAAAATTGGCAGAAAACTCCCAGTCATTTTATCACCAGAATTACTGACTCATTTTCTGCAGAGCAGCAATCCCAGATCTGTTGTTTAGTACAAGAATTGCTTTGGGGAACAATTTTGATAATGGCATGACTTGTGGTTAGGGGACTAATATAACTAGATAGGCAGAAAAAAAAATTGTACTCAAAAGTCCAAAACAATTGTGACTAATGAATGGTAAATGTAAGCAAAAATACCCCTGATCCTCCATTGTTTGATATATGGCAATGCAAGCACAAACATTCTTCTAAGACTGGCATATGTGAGATTTCCAGAGGTTAGAAACTGCACAAAACAAGTATGGGCTATGGAGTATTGCCTTCCAATATGGAGAACTTGAGAATGCATACCAATTTGAATGAATGGCCATGCATTTTGACAAAAGAATTCTTGAAGATGAATAATCTGCTGATTTTGCACACATCTTCAAAGATATCCCAAAAAAGAGTTTGGGGAAAAAAAATTAAAAACCTTCAAAATAAGTATCCTTAATAACTGTATAATTTTTTTTCAAACAGATGTTCTATAAGAAGTTTGCTATGAAATCTTACAAAGAACTCCGATGACAATTTGGACATAAAACAATCTTTCAAACAAGTCAAAGCCACCACAGAGAAGACAAATGCCTTTTTTTCTATCAGTGTTCACTGTGGAAAAATCAGGGAGGTTCTTTCACTGGAACTCTTTTTTATTGGAGACTCAGCAGTTGTGCCTGAAATTGGCTGTACGAGGGGTTATGAAGCAGACTGACAAAATAAGCAGTAACAAATTGGAAGGACTACATGGCATTCACTCAAGTGTTCTAAGATAACTCAAGGATGAAATAGCTAAATTACTAATGGTAGTGTGTAACTTCTCTCTTCAAAACTGCTGTTGCACCTTAGGACTGGGAAATGATAAATGTGATGCCAGAGGAGATCTAAAAAAAAATTCTCTCTGTGACAGGTGGTGGCATGGTTGACAGCTAGGTGACCAACAAGCCTCTCTATCACTCCTCCTTCTCAAGAGAACAGGGGGATAAAATACAACTAAACACTTGTGGGTTGACATAAGTGTAGGGATATCACTTAGCAATTATCTCCATGAGCAAAACAGACTTGGTGAAATTAATCTAATTTATTACAAATTAAACAGACTAGGATAAAGAGTTTCACTCTTATACTTTATCACTCTTACCTTTATACTCTAGTATATTTTCACTCCTCTCACTCCCAGTTGCTGCACAGCATTTTTACCCTTTTTTGAACAGATTATCACAGAGGCACTGGCAACATCATTGCTGAGCTCAACTTTGGTCAGATGTGTGACTGTCTTGGAGCTGGCTGGAACTGACTCTGTCCAACATGGGGGCAGCTTCTGATATCTTCTCACAATAGCCAGCACATGGGCACACACACTAATTGCACCTGAATATACAAACAAATAAATAATTAGAAAGAAGAGGCAAAAGTAAGCAGCTTTCTCTTGGATTTATCATGGATTTGTGTGGGCAGAATATTTTTTTTACACTCATTTGCAAATAACCTAAGAAAAGAGATCAACAGTCACGTGACAAAGTCTTTCTGAGCATGAAGTCATTCAATGCAGGGCGAACAGAGTTCAGCTTTGAAAACTTTGATGAAGTCAGTAAGAATTTGAATGATAATGTTAAAAAAAAGTCAGATGAAATATAATTATGATAAATGTAAAGTAATCTACATGGAGAAACCAATAAAGGGCACTGAGCTGACCATATTACCTGGGGGGAGATTTTGATTTTGTGACAGTCATTTCTAATGCTCAGCAAATGTGAAAAGAAATCAGTTGTCAGAAAGTAATAAAGAAATACAGAATGAAACAGAAAATGTCATTATTCCATTGTATAATTTAATGTTTCTTGTATGTTTTGAAAACTATACAACCTTAGTCCCCACACCTCAAAATGATATAGTAGAATTGGAAGAAGTTCAGGAAGGAGTAAAGCCTCTGATTAAAAGTGTGTAAACATTTCCATATCAGTAATGATTTAACAAGGCAGAACTAAACAGGAACCTGTATGGAAGAAATGAGGTGGTGGATTTAATAAACATCCACAAAATCACGAGTGCCATAGACAGTTTAATACAGATCAATCATTTCTGTTTTCTTCCTATCTACTATCAAATAAAGCTAACGGGAATTAGGTTCAGAATAAAGGGTGAGCTTTTAGGGTTTTTGGGCTTTTCTCCCTCCCTATAGTATGTAGTGGAATAATGAAACTCTTTGTCAAAGACTGCTGTAAACTGCAAAAATTTAAATAGGTCCAAGGGCTGATTAGATATTTCTGTGAAAGAAAAGTTTATTAAGCGTTACTCAATAGGCAGAGCACATCTGATTCAAGATATTTCCTGAACTGAAAAAAAAATTAAACAATAAAAGGCAGTGAAGTAATTCAGGAAATTTCATATATGCTTGCTCCATTCTTCCTTCTGCAGTGTCTGCTTATTCCTGCTGCTAGGAAAAAGTTATTTGGTGTGTGTTTTTAATTCGACTTAATGCCATCAGTGTCATAATCTTTTATTTAATTTCTTGTCCAGGGTTAGATGTACCTTGATTTGGTCAATATCCCATTCTTGCAATTAGATCTGTGTGGTGTATAAATTCTGCATGATGCTCCCTGCGGAGGGGAGGTGGAGAGAGAGGTGCTGATCTCCCTAGTATCCAGTGACAGTATGTGGGGCAATGGTTTAAAACTGCATCAGGGGACATTCACATGTGACAATAAGAAACTGCTTTATTGACCGGGTGGTCAAAAACTGTAACACGCTTGCTAGGGAGGTGGTGGATGCCCCAGGCCTCTCAGTGTCTGAGAGACTTTTGGCCAATGCCCTTAAAACATGCTCTACCTATTGGTCGAAGAGCTGGAGTAGATGATCATTGTAGAACCCTCCCATCCTTGGTGAAGTATCCTTATTTATTTTATTATAAACCTAGCAGAAGTATTCTCATTTAGAAAAAATGTAAAATACTTACTATCTTTTTAATTGTCACTTATGTAAAAAAAACCAAACCTATTCCTAATATGGGAAACATTTCAGTGTCACTTTAAAAGGCAACAGCACTAATTAATTTTGCACTCATGTAACTCTCACATGATTTTGAGGTCTTAGAGAAGAAAATGAAACACAAAGCAATGACATTTGAATAGTGAGTGCACTCCCACTCCTAGTGTGAAAAAAAAAAATTTAGGATATAGCGGCTACATCTCAATTAAACTGAAGTGTTCTTAACAGCAAATATTGAAACAATTAATGAAATTCACCAAAAACCACACACTTTTCTTCAGCTTCTGGTGCTATATGTAACACACAAACAGGTTTTTTTATGTGTGTTTTAGAGCTTCTTGGAAGAATGGCTGAAGAATTATCTCAACTTCTTACAGCAATCAAATGCCTAGTAGGTAAAGCTAGGCATGACGAGACAGTTTCCAGTAGTAGGTATATTAGGATAAATCTAGACTAGTCACCTTGATTTTTTTCACTATTGTACCTCTAAATCTGCCTCAGTATGTTAATCTTCTTTTGAAAAATATTTAAAAAAAAAAGAAATTATAAAATCATCTTGCTCTTTCAGCTCTTTTCTCATTAAAGCTAGTCTGAGTATCTTTCTCTTCCATTAGAGTCAGACATAACCATACCCAAAAGACCGACATATCCATCGCAGTTCAGCTGCTGTAGTGTTCTTCACTCTGCGGGAAGTAAGATTACTTTATCAGCAGGAGGTTTTCTGCTAAATCCATTGAAAAGTTGATATCCTTGAGGAATCTTTTATATAATTATACAGAAGAATCAACAGAGGCAAGTATCAGCACATAGAAGAACATGGATCCTACTGGAAGGGCTGCCAGTCTCAAGGAGTGCTGAAAGAGTTGAATGTTTTAGTCAAAGAACAGTTATCTGTATTTCACAGGTTCTCTTGATTTCTTAATTGTTTTCCTATTAATTTGTTTAGAGATAAATTATATGCAACTTTTACGCAGCTAGGTGACCTAGCTGATCTTTTGATTTGCATTCTATAAATAAAGGATATAAACTTCAATATAAAAAATATATTTTATTCTATTTTCCAGTCCTATACTTTTTCCCCCAGTGATTCTTATGGTGAAAACAAGTCCCATCACCTCTTACGAACCTCACACACAATCCTGAACTTAGTAGAGGCATTCTTTTCAGAAAGTTGTTCCTCAATTCTCTGTTAAAAACAGACCAAACCTTGACAAAGTTTTCTAAATAAGCAGACTAGTTTAGCTTTTAGTAGATGTATCTTGCTCTAGCAGGTGCAGCTTATTGTCAGTGTTAGATTAAGGCAAATCCATCACTGTGTGTCTGTGACCAATGTTCAGCATTGCTCAGTTTAGGGTTTCAGTAAGATGAATGTTAAAAAAATCCTGAAAGTATTGAGTAGAATACTGTTGGTTTTGGTCAGTTTTGGTTTTTAAGTAGCAGGCAACATGCCAATTTTAAACTATGTCCATTCTTATTAATGTAAGGAAAACAATCTCATTGCAGTTTTTAATAAAGAACATATTATAAATAAATCTATTCTAAATATTCACTAGAAAGCAAAGTATATCTCTTTGTGAATCTATATTTTTGCTAGGTTTATTTTTTCCACAAAAAAATTGCCTAAGAAAAGAAACACATCTTTGAAGAAAACAGTGTTAATAAGAAAAGAAGGCGTTAAACCAGGTTTTTCTGTCACTATTAGATGAAAGTGTTTTCGTATGTTCTGAGTATACAAACATAACAATGTGAAGAGTGTTCTGAGGTGACTAAACATATTGGGCAAACACCAAATTTTATTTGAGGTTTAAATAATCCTTTGACCCAAATTCTAAAGAAGCATCCATACAGATTTCTTTAAAAAAATCAAATACTATTGATAACTCCCCTTTTTTATATCCTTTTGAATGCCAGCTTTTTTTAACTGACTTCGATTTTTTGCCATCTTTAAGTAGGTTCATTTAAAGCCCTGGATTCCTACCAAATTATAATATCTCTCATATTTTCAAAGTGCTCTACAGGACATGAAATGTCTGGCTTCTGTTAAGTATTAACCATAGACATTAAAAAGAGTAGAAAGTGGAGTAAAAAAAGTAATAAATAAAAAAAACAATTTACCTATAGATTGTAGATTATAGATTGTAGATTGTAGATTATGTGTTGATTTAAATCAGTTTTTTTTTTCTGTTGTGATGTGACTGAAAGTCTCCATGAAGATTTTAGAGTTAAGTAGGAAGATATGATTCCATTAACTGGCACTATCAAAAAGAACTTTTCAAAATCACTGGGTCTGGGGCGCCTCTGAACCTCCATCTGTATGGATCAGGCCAGGGACCTGGTAAAATATTTGTAAACATCTGACGAGGAACGCTTTTCCTGGTGCGTGAGCTGACCTGTGCCAACAAGTGCCATAGCCACTGTAAAGAAAGGGAAAACCACACAAAACCTTAACATGAATTTGCCATTCTTGGGAGCAGTGGACTTTCAGATCTCAACTCCATCATGGAACATCATCTTTAGGATTTTTATTTAAAAGAAATTTTTTTTTTCATCATCTTAAACAATTTTTATCCTAAAATTTCAACAGTCATGAACTCTATGTAAGCATTGAAAATTTTGCAAGTTTATTTTATATCTGAGTGTCTTTTTAAGTATATTATTGCTCAAATATTCACCAAATGAACTAGTTCTAATAAAGAGTTATAATAATTTATCGGAAGTTTGATTAATACTAACGTTAAATTGTTTTATTTGATCACCAATGAGGTAAAAAAAAAAGGAAATTTATTTTCATCTGACTTCCACTAATCAAAAGAGATATTTTGTCTTATTACACGTCGTTATTAATGGTCAGATTTTTAAATTTAATTTCAGTTTCAACTGGTGGTGGCAATGCTAAAGTAGTCTGCATTATTTAATTAAACAAAAAGATAGGTGGACTTTATTATCTGAAATATAACTGAAAACAGAAAATTATAAAAGTAATTATCAATATGAAAGAAACCAGCATGGTCATGGAAGACCAGACTTCAACATCTGATTTCTAATTATATGTTTTTTGCTTTTTGTTTTTCAGCTTCCTTACCAAAATTTCTCATTTTACTATGTGTTGCTAATGACCTACTGAATGGTTAGTCCACAGAGAAACAAACTAAATTAAAATAAAGAAGTCAAGAGGAAAATATCTTATATTTTATTATAGGTGTGGCCATTTCATAGCGTTAATTTAATATTCTTCAGTACACATACAAAAAATCTATACTATGGGGGTCCAATTTTGTATACTTACATAATTAAAAAAAATTGAAGTACAAAAGATGCTTTTTTAACGTGGGTCTGCAAGTTTTAATATTCATTTTTCACTTTACTTATACAAGCATGAAGTTATTGAATGCTGCAGTTACTGTCTTTGGTGATGAGCAATCTCTGCCACCAATAATATCCTCTGAGCATGGACAGGTATGAAGGCTGCAAGGCAGAAAAGGTACTCAAGCTGTTTGGCTACTGACTAATTTCCCTTTAAAATAAGATTATTTAAAGAAGGCAAAGGATCATACAGTACTTTTAAACTTTAACAGTCAAGTCCCAGCGTATGGAAACCTCATATACATAGCAGATTATACTGAGTAGTGACGTATAGGAGTTGCCACCACAGAGGATATGGACACTACAAATAGACTTTTTGTATAGTTTTTCTTTTTCCAAATAAGTTTTGTTGAACTTTCTTTAATCTTAAAGTACCACATGAGCTTTTATTCAGAGAAGTTAATTATTACACTGCATGGCTTATAATTATGAGTTGTTATTTAAAGCTCATTACATGTAGAAACCTGAAAGAAACAGCTCTTCCTTCCTGCATATTTGAAAGAGACAACTAGTTTATATCTGTTTGATTACAAACTCATTTATACTTCATACTTTATAAAACACTATAATCTAATTACAATCTAATTACAGAATATTGCAGAACCTAGGTTCAGATATAAAATGTCATTGAGCATTATATGTGTATCCTTGATCATTTATTTGTTGCCATAAATTCTTTGGGAAGTTCCAGAGGTATGTGATAAGAGCAATTTCCTCTTTCAAGGTGACTTACAAGGGACTGCTGGGACACAATACTTTGCAACTGATCATGACACTGGTGTATATCTGAGGCCAGAAGATGGTGGCCACTCACTACTCTTGTGAATCTAAGCTGCTTTACCTAGGTGAGAGATGAGGCCTAGGTCCATGATATTAGATATTCTAAGCAACTATCATCACCATGTAAAGTTGTTTCAAATAGTATGTATACTAAATTAAACCAAATAGCTAAGTCAGGTAGGATTTGAACGATGTCATTTAAAAAATGAAGAGTTCTCAAACAAACAGAATATAACTTATTGGAAATTTCAATTTTCCTGTGTTATTGTTGAAAGATTTCTTAGTAATACTGTCACAAGTAAAACAAGACCATATTATTTGCAGTTTTGGATTATTCAACAGTTTTGCCATTTGTTCATGGTATCCACAGCTTGATTCATTTCTGCAGTTTGTTAAGGACCTTGAAGTGTGATTCCTCTCTTCCTCCCTTCTTTTAAAAGATTAAATTTGTTCTCAAAAAGCAGCTGGTGAATTATCAATAATTTTCATGTGCTTGAAAGTGATTGAATCAACATAATCACAGGCTACAAATGAACAGGTGCTGGAAACATGGCTTCAGACACCTCAGAAAAAGATTAAACCAGGCTGAACAAGCTCAGCTACAAAAGGTAATCTTTTTAGCACTCCATCAGTTTTAAAATACTAGGACATTCTGAAAATGATTTTATCCAAAGCATGAAGAATTGGATACTATAAATTAAATTCCATGTAAATCTCCCTTCAGCGTACAGTATTCACAGAATACTGGTAGTTTTATCCCAGTTTTTCTCAGTCCTGAGAAACATTGACGAGAGAAAATTTGAGGGGGGGGGTGGGAGGAAGGAGGGCTGGTTTATGAAGGCATTTTTTTTAAAACCTTGCTGTACCTCTATGCCATTGTTTTAAAATCTAGCACTATTATGTGTTTGAAAATAATTTAACAAGGGTATGCAAAGCTGTCATTGGAGCTTCTTATTTCCTCTATTTTTTTTAAACTGAGGTTACAAGATAACAAACCTTAGTTTCTCCTCTCCCTTAAGAGCAACTTTCAGTGTTCCTCTGCAAATAAGAATTCACTTATCGGAGCAGCACTTGTCCGAGTATGAGACTGGTAGAACATGTTATCATTCCAATACAGACAATAACTCTTTAACTGGCCTTTTGTCAACAATATTAAGATTTTTACATAATACATTTACAAAGCAGACTTAGAGACTTAGAGAAAACAGTGAAGGCAAAATGAATTTTTCTTAGTCTATGAACAAAGCTGTATATAAACTTTCTCACTTGAGGCAATGTGACGAATAAGATAAATAAACAGATGCGCTATAATGGCTGTCTGAGATATACTTTAAGCCATTGCTGGGTTTATAGTGATTATTATCTCTAATGCACCAGTAAAAGGACTTTTTCAACTGTCCTGATCAGCTCTCATTTCCTAGTCAAGTCAGTTCAAAGCTACATTTTTTTTATTCTGGCTTAATGTAAGGGCACTTATCTATGCCATCCAGTATGTGAAATCAACTGGTATGTGACAGATATTATCATATACTATTTTTGATTTGACATAGTGGAGATACATATATATAAATTATAAATATATTTAATTCTACTCCTTCTATTACTTCTAACATAAATTCTTATATAGTAAGCTCTGATTTGTGCTGTAATTTCTGCCACCCAAAAATCAAGACCTTGATCTATTTTATTTCTTTCTCTGTGCACATTCCCATTTAAATTCCATAGCTGTATATCCTGTCTTAAATTCAGATTCAAGTGGAGATAAATCATATATATTCACCACAAAACTATTCTTATTTCCTATAAAATGCATCTGTGAAAAACTTAGTTGTTCTCTGAAACCTGAATTTAACACTGCAGAAATAGCATGACCTGACTTCAGTCACAGTAAGAGTAAGAAACTCATGTTTCTACATGACCAGGACACTGCTAAGATCCAGTGCCATACAGAACAGCACAATGCCATTGACTTGATGAAAGAACTTGACAATTCAGGTTAGGATATGTACATGACAGGTTCTTTTGCTCTTAAATATTTCTTTGGATCTCTACCCTCTCTCTTCGCCAGATTTTTGTATTGTTTCTGTGGTCAAGATTTGTGTACAAAGTGTCAGACACTAAACTGCTTCATCTCAACAAAGTTTCCTGTCTGCATAAATACTTGTTCAGTCTAGGCCTGAGTAACCTGGAACAGTATGAGTGACAGTACAGCTGAATTACAGATATCGTCTCCATAGCCAGTGTGATGAGATAGACTCCAAGAGAGTTGTGGCAATTATATTAGAAGGTTATTTTATTCTTTAGAATCTGTTATGTTCTGGGTTTTGTCAAAAAGCAGTTTGGTTCAGAGGTATTCTAGACAGGGCTTTGTTTCATGTTTAGGCATAATGGCTTTTAATTTTGAGGCTATTCTGTAAACAGAAAAAAATATGAGGCTTCCTAAGAATGTTGAAAATAAAAACCTATCTATCTTCTTCAAGGAAAACCACTACAACGATATATATTAAATTTTAAAAATATAAAAAAACCCTGCAATTACTTTAAATAAGAATTTTTTTTTTTCCTAAATGTATCCCTCATCATGAAATCTGTAAATCTCATGCTACCAGCAGGATGTTCCAGTCCTTCCAGAACCATGTATTCCTGCCTGTATACTCACCTCTGTGTAGGGTATGAGGTCCTAGAGCAGAAGGCACAGATATCAGACCTATTTCCTGTATAATTCCATGCTCTTTCATTATGAGCAGTATCCAGCAAAACTTCTTTCTTCTTCTTTACATGGTTGAAGCACACATGAAAGTTTATCATATGAAACCTTACATCAACATAAAAAAATATATAAACATTTGCATGACGAAAATAACGTGTTGTTCAGAAGAGCTCTTCAGTGCAGTTATTATTAATAGAATAGACAATTATGAATATGAGTAAAGCACACAGTGATACTCTCTCAGAATATTTTTCAAAGCTCCCTGAGTTTATGATGTAGTGCACATACCTCAGCTAGATTTGATGACTTTTGCTTTCTAGAACTCTTTGATGGATTTGGCTCTCTCAATATGTCCATGTGTTTCTGAACTTGTAAAAACTTTAAGCATTTGTCTTTGGACAAATAATTATTATTTTTCTCATAAGCTATGTAAAGAAGAAATATTTCCTTTATATCTCCTCTGCCCTTAAAGTTTTGTTCTGTCTTGAGATATTAATACAAAATTGTCCTACTGTGTGGTTCAAATGCTCTTAGTCAGAGTTGTTCAGAAGAGCTGAGATTACATTAAAGAGATTAGTTCAAGACAAAGAAAATAAAATAAATTAAAAAAAAAAAAACATAGAAATTATGTCTGTATACTACATGCTGAATCTGTTAGAAACTTCTTACATTTCAAGGATGGATAAATGCTGAACAAGACACTCTTATAATAAGACAATCTAGCTTGATTTAAATTTCTCACCTTTACCTAACAGGTATAATTCTGTATCATATCAGTATACCCCAAATTATTCCAAAACATACTGTGACTCTGAATCAATTTCTTTACAGAAGCATGAAGCCATTGAAAAGAAGCAATATTAGTAAATGGATGGAATCATTGCAGTTGTAATAATCCACCTTTTTTTCCTTAAAAACCCCACCCATATACACACTTTCTCCCCCCTCAAAAGGCTGAGCACAGAACCAAGACTACAAACAAACAAAACAAAAAACCAAAACCAACCAAGCAAAAGAAATCAAAGCAAGAAGAAGGAATTCCCGTAACAAGTGAATGGGAGAAGCTGAGCTTTCATCAATTTTTAGAATGAAAAAGGGTAACAGTGTATCTATCTGAACTTTTGTCTCCTTTCACAGATCTCAGCTCATCCCATCCTATAACACCTATTCGCTACTCTTTTTTTGTCTGTTTCTATATTTTTCTCATGGATTTCTCATGATTTTTCTTCCAAAAACTTGTTTTTAGTGCCTGAAAACACATAATGTCTAAAAATAACTTATCAATGACAAAAACTAAATGTTTGGCTGTGTAATATCATCTCCAAAATACCATTTTGTGGAAAAATCAACTTATAAGATTAATCTTGGTGATTTGGTAGAATTGTCAATATGGAGAAATTCTGAAGATTTAAAAAATCACCAGGAGCTGGCAGGAATTTTAGTCACCTTTATTTCTTCTTTTCCTTTTCATTCATTATTGATACATGAAGAAGAATTATCCCAAGGAAAAAGGGACATGAGCTATTGCCTCCAAAGGAAGCCATTCTTAAATTCATCCCATACTGAATATACTGTTTATGGTAGTTTTTATAACAGCCTAAGGGATGTCTTTGGTATGTGCTTCAGCCAGCATATTTTACTTTAGTACTAATGTCATTTATTTTTGTCCAGCAGTACACAGTGTGTCATACTTCAAAGATAGCCAGCATACAGTCTCCTGAAGATGAAAGCTAGGATAAAAGTTATCTGACTCCATCTCTTTCCATAAATATCTACAGTATATTATTTCAAATATAATGTACATTTTTGATCTTAATTCTTTTCTTATTATTCTCTCAGCTCACCCATGATACTTTCCTTAATATTCGATGTCCTGACAGCTGTTTTTCTAATGGTGGGGCTGTTGGGAGTGGTTATAAAGAAAGTGGTTTCCCTGGAAACATAAACTGTGATGTACTATGTAAAAGTTTTTAGAATGTTTCCACTTACTTCCAGCCAGCAGTTTTCATATCTTTTTAAAATAATGGAAAGTCTGCCACTTTTTTCTGATCAATAGTATCACTCTTAAAAATGTTCTTTCTTACTTCTATTGTTACATGAAGCATAATTTACTTTGTATCAACTCATTTTACAAGTATATAAAAGATGTGTTAGCTCATGTTCAAGGAGCACGTTTTCTTAATTTTCAGTGTCTACTTAGACTTGAACAATAGAACTGCACTTTAAGGAATTTCTAGAGGTTATAATTTGCATCCTACATCAGTATTGTTTTGCTCACTCTTTAATTCTAGCTAATTATAACCACCTTTGTTAAGGCTTTGTAGCTATTTGATGAGGGAAAATCAGAAATTCACGTTGCTTCACCCTGAACTCACTAGCCTGGAATCAGTAATTATCATGCACATATAACAGAGTCTTTTCCTCTTTTCTCTGTCACCTCATAGTCCTCCTGAGACAGAAACATTACATTTCTGTAAGATTCTTGAAACAATTGCTAGCTTAGAATTTGTATTTATAAATTAGAAATCAGACTTAGGAATTTTGAAAAAGTGGTTATTGAATTTGCTTATTGATATACAATAGGATAAACATAGAAAAATGTTTCAGCCTCCCAAGGAAGTCATCGCACCGGTTCAAGAATAAAGTCAGGATCTGAAATAGACATTGGACCATGTTAATCTCCAGACAGATCCTCTAAATCTCTTTTGTCAATTTTCTAATCAGGGTTTCAAGCCATTCACTGACACCTACCAGTGGGGAGGCACTGCTTTGTCAAGCATTGTTTCAGTGTGTATGTAAATAAGGTAATTTAAATTACCATACAAAGGTACAAATAGTTTTTTGCCTTTATATATCCTATCATTGCATGCACCATCAATTATGTAAAGAAGTACAAGAACAAATAATTGTATTCTGAAAATTATGTATTCTGCCTTGTGTATGCTGACACTATGTCTTCATAATTTTGTCTGTAATGTTTGGGTTAAATTATTTGTTTTTCTCTTTAACTGTACATTTCATTTTTAGATGCATTCTTTTTTGTTGTAGTTGATGTCTTTTTTGTCTCTTTTTCAATTTTAAAGTTTATTTTTGCATCAGTGACTTTTCCTTGATTGAGAAGCCCAAGGCTGTGGCTTTGTTGTTCTTTTTCAAAGATAAAAAAATGTATTCTCAGTTTAGCAGCATAAACAGGTTTGTAAACCACCTTCATCCTACAGAAAGTTTTTCAGTACAGCGTAAATTACCTAAGATTTACAGGAAATGATAATATTCCCTTTACCTGATTATTCTAAAGCACTTCTCAAGCAGTCATTCATTATTATACACAAAGTATAATCTGATTAGTAGTATTTTATATGTGGGGGGTTTTTTTGGTTGGGTGGGGTTTTTTTTTTTTTTTTTTTTTTTTTTTTCCCTAATAACCTAGATCTATATAAGCTCACAGATATTACAGTTCTGGCTTCATCACTGTCCAGATTACTGACGGGGCAATGCAAATTGGCAGCGATGCATACTTCTATTTCTTTCCAGTGTTGGCAAACTCTAGATAAAATCAATTTCTTTTACTAAATCAAATTGGTTTTAGTCCTTTCAAAATTTTTATTACTTTTATGAGTGATCCATT
The DNA here is from genome assembly GCA_013399835.1 of Leptocoma aspasia. NCBI lineage: Eukaryota > Metazoa > Chordata > Aves > Passeriformes > Nectariniidae > Leptocoma > Leptocoma aspasia. The sequence continues at coordinate 629,814 of VXAX01005193.1, read as the reverse complement.
TTATCTACCAGTCTTTCTAGTTTACTTAAGAAATGCAGTGTACTTAGCATGCCACAGTGTCTGTGTGTGTTTTCTGAAGAAATAGAGTCCAGTGATGTTTTCCAAGTTCTGGCATCCCCCATCCTAATGCCAAAGGATAAATTTAACTTTTTTACTTTTCTAAATTTATTTAGGGTAAAAAATATGTATTAATACCTTTTCAAAGATCACTTTCTTCAAACAGTGTACCAAAACATTCACAGTAGCAAGAACATTGTCTTCATCTCAATACAGAAGGAAAAATTGTGGTTAGTTGCCCTGTATAATTTTTAAAATCTTGTTCTCAGAAGCATTAGAACTTCCATATAGTGCAATAACCAGTACAATGTATGGATAGTCACATCACTCCTAGAGGTGTGTGATTAATGCTCCCTTACCAGAACTGCTATTTCTGTCAAGCAGTAGCTCGAGGTCATTTAAAATAATTCTATCAATGAATAACAAATACAGAAAATTCTAAATCAACTGTGACAACAGTTCTGGATAGAAAAAGAAATATCTGAAAAATTAAGACTATACTGATAAAGTATTTATAAGTATCAGCTTTCATGCCTAATACATTTAAAGTTCTGTTGCTGAACTACATCACCAAATGTTCACCAATTCACTGTTTTCAAAATAGCTAGGACTATTGAAATTTTAGAATTTTTTGCATACATGACAATTGCCATTGTCATGTCATGTCATGTCATGTCATGTCATGCCAAATACCAATTGCTTATCTTTTGGTAAAAGAGTGAGTTAAATGGTAAAATGTTTTTGTTGTTTGGTTCTGTTTTCTGTTTTTCCAAATACAGAACTGATTATTTAATCATTAGAAATACTATCAAATAATAGAAATTCTTTTTTCTCACAATCACTTGATTTCTTTTGCTTCAAGAAAGAATAGCTTAGAAAGAATGGATTTTTTAGCTATTTATAAAATAGCTAGTGTATTTCTGTTATTTCTTCTCTTGTTATCAGAGCCTGTTGGAAGTATATTTATCACTTTGTGTATCTATCATCATTGCTAGACACAAATAAGTTCATAGGGATTGTTTATGGTGTACTTCACTGGAATTTCTTGGCATTATTTGAAGGATTCCCAAGTTGTATATTAAAATTCAATCAGTAATTCACATGTGGTCTGTGGGTCCCAGATAGTCAAACTGTTATCTCATAATCCGTCTCAAAACCAGTCAGGATAACTATTGCTATTTCTGTGAAATAAAACTTGAGTGTACTATTGTGTCCGTTTTAGACTGATTTTGAAACAGAATTAATTCTGACAGGACGTAGTGTTGTTAGCTTGTATCAATGGAACTCATTTAAGATACTTTGAATCTGTTGCATTTATTTGGGAATTAGACTTTGAACTGACATTTGCTTTGTCATAGCAAAGACAAAGTATAAGCTAGCAAAAGGTTATATTCTAGACCCAGATGAGAAAAATAACTTTTCTTCTGGTGCAATCTACTACAATTTTTTTTTTGTGCAATACTGTAATAACTCAAATTTCACTTTGCAGAGAAATTTGGAGCTACCTCTTAGACTAAAACCTCCAGAGAAAACTCATAGAAGCAGTTATTTTGTTTGCTTGTTTTGTTTTGTTGTTTTTGTGTTAAACTAACAAAATTTAAACCTAGACATATAATGGACAGGCAAGCCATCATGGAGCTCAGACACATACCAAGTTTTAGTGAAGGCCACTAATAGGAAGAACTGCCAACCCTGTTATAGAAAGAGACAACCTTATAGTAAGACTTCATACACTGTTGTCATGAAACTGTCCAAAATTGAGTCAGGAAACCTGTAGACTTAATAATCCAAACAAAAGAGGATTTCTAAGGAGGAATATTTAAATTCTCAGAACAAAAGCATGGCAAAATAATACAATTAAAAGATTGACCTCAAGAAAAGAAGGAATAGGGTTTAATACCTAAACTATTCTTTCTGGATACTATAAGAACAAAAATTCTCTGTTGTAAGACCTTCCAATGTTTTAAATTCTTGTATATGCATACTTTATCCCTGTGCTTTTAGTTTATTAAATCTTCAGAGGTTTATCGCATTTTTCAGCTGTATCAGGAGTTCTTGAAAATGTGTCATTTCTCAGGGAGACATCCTAATGTGATGAAGAGAAAAAAAAATCTCAAGTTCCAAATTTCAAACTCCTTTGTGTTTTGGACCATGGAGACTATTATTTGCCATCATAAGTTCTGTATTGATCAATGATTATAGGATGACAAATAAGTCTCAAAGCACAGTAATTCAGCTTTCCTTTGTTTAAACACTCTGGTGTACATGCCTATAGTGTTTTTCTCAAGGCAACCCTGAGGCAGCCTTCAGGGTAAGTTTTCAATACTGCAAGGCTGCACATGTGGCTTCAGAAGGAGTCAGCAACTCACTGAACCTTGTCCAAATGTCACTAGCTTGTTGTCATAGTTTTAGCATGATACACGGGACACTATTTTAATGAAGATATGTGAGACGTACCAAGACCTAGCTAGCAAGACATCTTTAGAAAAGACTTCATTACAATTTTTTTTCAAAATGCTTGTAAATATCACCCAGAACAACAGTAGGCTGCATTTCAGCCCAAAATATTCCATTAAATGCTGATACATTATATGGGATTTGAGCAGGCCTTTTGGTAAATCTCCATATATGAGGACCAAATGAAGGTTAAAATATTTATTTGTAAGAGAAAGCAAACTGACACACAGCTCTTTTCTTGGCTGATAAATTACTTTCCAGTCAGTCACCAGTTCCTTTTAGCAGATCAGTTACTTTTCAGCTTTAGGCTTCAGTTTCTTTGGACTGTTTGATGGGTCACTGGCAATCCTTGTCACAGCGTATTAATTCCTCTGCACATATGCATGAATGAAATATGCTAAATTACAGAATAGCCCAGGAAGAGTAATGAGAAATTAGGAAATTTTATTAATTTTCTTTTAAAGAGATATTTCTGTAAGAATGACTGAAAACTTCAGAACCAGAAAATATCTATTGAATTTTTTGGCCAAGTTTCAACTAATTAGTCGCAACAAATAACAGCCACAGCAATTTAGTTTTTAGTTGAGAGAATAAATGCATTACTTATTTTCTCTCTCTCTTTATTTTTACTTCCCCCTTTTTTTTTTTTTCCTTAAGTAATCTTTAATGCTTTTCATTTAAAAACTAGAACAGGGAAAAAAACCCTAAAACTAAAAAAACCAAAAGAGGTAAAATATTTACAATTTAATAATAATCAAACAGGTATACCTTTGTTTTGTTCCTAATATTGGAACAGCTTTTATGGATTAGAGAATACTTAAACTGGTTAGAAAGCTTCAACTGACAGTGATTGTGTCTAGCCAAATGAAGCATTAAAGAATGATTCAAAGAAAATTGTGTCTCTAAAGGCTGTTAGCTCTCTGTAATAGACTAAATTAAATGAAACAAGGAGTTCTCATATACTTCCGCATTATTCAGGGTTATATGTATTGTTTTTTAATTTATTCAAGGAAGGCAGATTTTCTGCTTTTTTAAAAGTTAAGAAGGGAAGTTTACTGCCTATCCTTTTTGAAATGCAGGGATGAAACTTCTAAATGGAATGGCCAATGGCTGCAGTAGAGTGTATAGTGAAAATCAGTATAATGATAATAACATATTTAAGATTCCTTTGAGGAGGAGGATGAGTAACAAAATCATTTAAAACACTTTTGTCATTTTGCTTGGACTAGTAAGTAATTCTAAAACATCTTTTGCTAATGTGAGTGGTACTGTATCAGGCCTTCTAGCACAATACAAAGATACGTAAATATACCAAAAAACAGGCTTCAGTCAGCATGAAGAGGAACATGAATCCAAATCTGACTTTGCATATATTTTATCACCTAGTAAACTTTTGCAAGAGAACACTTTATTTTATTTAGGAATACCTTTCACAATACTAATCATTCATGCATATGTAGAGATGCTCACTGCAATTACAGAGGCCATCAGAGGCTTCATATATTTATGTCTACCTTTCACTCCTGTTCCCTAAAGATTTAACATAAAGTGCTGAAACTGATCTTGTGACAGATCCTTAGAGTCTGTGTTTAACGCTGGCAGAATAGGTAAAAAAGGTAAATAATACTATGAATTCACCTACAGACAAACCTAATCTGTGTCTGCGTCATGAACACTTAAAAGGGCAAACAAGCTATTTACTAGGAAAAAAATCCTGGCACTACTGAACGTACACTTTAGAGTAACAAGAACCTCACTGTACAGATGCCATGCTTTGCTGATTTGTGATCCACAACGATATCTATACATCTTTCAAGCAAATGGTTATAGGCTAAGACAGAATGTAGGAAGCTCAGCTATTGTAGGTACATAGCTGAAGCGGTGTCCTTCAGAATGCAAGTGATTAGTACTTTGTTAATATGGCAACATGTAGGATGCCTCAGTTCTTCAAGACACACACCTATATTAGTAAAAAATAGGAATATGTAGATTAAGAAATGTTCAGGTATGGCATCAAAAGATACATATGTTACTGATAATGACTGATGTTGGAGTATGTGAGATAAATGAATGAAGTAAAGAACTGATTAAAATACCTGCATAATGCCTTTAATGAAACTGATCACCACACACTGAGGAGTTTATGATCCAGTGGACCACTAAGCTGAGCAGGTGGTGCTTGTGCTGCATTATGCTCCACATATGTCACTGTGCCATCACACCTGTGCTGTGCTGTGCTGTGCTGTGCTGTGCTGTGCTGTGCTGTGCTGTGTGTGTCCCCTGGCTGCAGGAGAACCTCAGCTGTGCCATGTGTGTTCCCTGGCTGCAGGAGAACCTCAGCTGTGCCACGTGTGTTCCCTGGCTGCAGGAGAACCCCAGCAGTGCTGTGTGTATCCCCTGGCTGCAGGAGAACCCCAGCAGTGCTGTGTGTATCCCCTGGCTGCAGGAGAACAGTAGACCAGCCAGGGTGACACAGGAGCCTGTGGGCAGCTCCCACTCAGCACGGCCAACAGCACTAACTGCATGACCTTCCCTTTATGTAAAAGTGTCGCTGCAAATACTCGCATGATCATCTTTTCAGTTTCAAAGTAGGAACTATGTTTTCTTATAAGAAAATTTGTAAGAGCTCAAAAGACCAAGATGGGGTAACTTTTTCATGGATGAGGTCTGCACAGTTCTCAACACCTTGATTAAGGGCTCGTTCAACATCCACAAACTAAGGCTTTCCAGCACCTGAAGAGACTTATATTGTAACATCCTCTCTTTCTTTTATAACTTCAACTATAGCTGGTAACTGTGGTTATAGTATATGATAACTATGTTAAATATACTGTTAACAAAGTTAAGAAATTGCATTATAAACCATACTTTATGGAACACAAATGCCTTTCTTACAGGAATCACAATGAACCAGGACCTCTTGGTGCAGAATAAGTCCTTGTAGATGAAAACCAAGCAGTAGGAAATTAAAGACACATTTTAGACATATATAGAGAGAACAATGCCTTGGGTTTTGGAGAGCTGAATAAAAAACTTAAGTGATCTTTTTTTTATCTGTTATAAAGATAGTTGGATGAGTTCCTGTTTGATGGAAGAAATAAACAGAGTAGTAAGTCTTAACTGGCCTGCAGGCACACTGCATGCAACTCACCAAAAAGGGAAACATAAAAATCGAGATCCCATGAAAAAATAAGCCAATTTACTCAATCACGTAAAAATATAAGTGTTTAAGTCATGGACAAAGGGATTTTATATTGCATAAAAAAATAGGTAAAAACAAATTATGTATGATGTGGGGATGTACTGTTAGAGTGTGGACACAGAAAGAGAAGTAGCAAGAGCTCTGGGAAGCACTGTGAATATTGTTTTCTGAATTTTTATTTCAAATTCAAAATCATTATGTAAATAGCATTACATTTCTTACCTTTTCATTTCATTGGCATTCAGAAGATCATAGATGTACTTCAAAGGAGTAAAATGTACATATCAACAAACATTAGTTCTCACTCAAAATATGATTAAGCTAATTAAAACTAAGTAGTTCCTGTAACCAAGAACTTAGCAGGATTCACAGAACAGTTTGGATACATAATGGGTATGAAGAGTGTCCTTGGGTCTTTAAAACAGGAAATTAGAGCAATGGAATAGGAGAAGGGAAAGAGACACAGAAAGAAAAGAAAATTATTTCCTTGCATAATAATTTAAACAAAAATTTTGAGATCCTTAGTGACAGTTCTCAAGATGATTGGCCAGGAAACTTCCCTAGGTAATAAATTATGGGAAGATAATGCTAATTTCAGCACAGATTAAGTGACAAATATTGTGCTATTATCTATGATCAAACTACATGTCATAAAAAATTAAATTGGCAGCATAAAACTGGAAAGAGAATTAGAGCAATCACAGTTAAATATATGTCAGTAGCAGAATACTTCAGTATGTGTTTTGTGGGCAAATGCAGATATCTAGCATATAATCCCAAAAAGAATGCCCATTATGCTAATGAAAACTGTCATCAGAAACATAGAAGACTCACAGGCTAGATGAGAATTGGATTCCAACAAGACAGAAGGAAATCACTTTTGGGAAAGAAATTGAGGCAAAGGGCAATTCTGCCAGATAAAGAGCAATGCTGATGAAGAATTTAGAGCACCTTGAACCGACATTTAATCAGGATCATATTTTTTTCTCCTTTCTATGCTGTAACTTCAAGAAATTCACTCAGCTTGTTCTGGCTTGGAGAAGAAATCTTCAGTGTAAGCACAGATTTCTTGTACTTAACTCCAATTTGGTCTGAGTTTCTCCTTCTATTCTTAGCATACATATATTGCTGTAATACATCAAAGACCTTAACTGAAGAAATAGCTTGAAATAAGGCTAAGAAGCTTTCAGCTGTCTAAACATAGACATCTAGTGCTCGTTTAGGTTCTGTTGAATAATTTGCCAGTGCTGCAGCTGCAGCTTCAGATGGCACAAGTCTCCCATGAAGACAGTTTTGCATCTGCCAGCAGACATCCTATGGTATCCTAGACCATTATGAAATGGCACATTTATGTTCAGACAAGTCAACTCCTTTCTGTCTGATTTGTATGCCTAGAAAACCTCTGAGTGGACAAAACAATTGTTAAAATCAGACTTTTTTAAAAATTTTTTTTCTTTTATGATTTATAAAGAATATTTTGTTACTAATTAATAATTTTGTGAGCACTGCTGAAATCACTAATATAAGCATGAAATAGCAAAAAAATGAGGTGGAGTAACTTGTTCCATTCTTGGTTTTGTTATGATGCAGAACCTGCAGCATCTTCAAACAATCTGCTTTCCCACTTACTATTAAAAAATGAAAAATGACTCAGTGTTCGGCAAAGATTATTGAGACACTAACCACAAAGTCAAACCAACTGTAGAAAGAATTCATACATATATAATGGGGTTAAAACCCTCAAGTGCTGTGGCCTAACAAATTTATTTTACTTCTTGATGTCAGAAAACAGTCCCAGTAGAACCCTTGTGCGTGTCAGAGAGAAAGCAAAGTAGAGGCACTGCTTAAGTGACAGGAAAAGAAAGAAAGTGAAAAGCCAAGTGAAGGAGCAAAGTAAAGGTGAGGTCACATAATATTAATCTGTTGTTTTTTTTTTTTCCCTCAGAGGACACTAGCTAGTTCTTACATAGCAAGGGAAGGATAGTGGATGAGGGGAACAAAGATGACTTGAAGAAAAGAAATATTGAAATAAAAGCTAGGGCTAAAAGGACAGGAATTCAGTGGAGGAAATTAAGTGGGTCATGCACATTCTAGTATATATTTCTGAGTTGTATAGACAGAAGGGTTAGTGATGTGGCCATGTGGGTGAATTCTGAAGTAAGAGAGTGGGACAAAGAACCAAGGATACAGAAGAATAAAAGCCAGGAGTCAGTCATTTGTTATAGATGGTAGAACTTTTTGATTTGTTTGCAGACAATTTGCTTTATGGAACTCCTCCACTCTGATGTGAGTGGGAGGTCACCTCTTTCCCAGAAAAGGAATGTGAATGGTCAACTTGGAGAAAGTTCAGAAGCAACCAGTAAGAGGAGCAGCAAGAAGGGACAATGCTGCATAGGTGAAGAGATTGAAGCATTTTGGGTATATTGATTTATTGTTTTTTAAAATACAGGCAGAGTTAAGGTCTTAGACAAACTGAAGTCCTATCATACCATACCATGTAAGGAAAGAGAAAAGACTTTAAGAACAATGCTGAGCAGACACATAATTAATGCATATAGATTAGAAGTCTACTGAAAGTGCTGACAGACCAGCATTTGATTTTGAAGGAAGATGAAGGAAAAAGCAGTGACAGCTTGGCGCTGCAGTGGTTCTGCACTGATTAAGTACTTAGTGAAGGGTTAAGTACTTAAAGCTCCCTAAGAACTTCACTCTGCGTTAAGTGCACTCAGCATGTGGCTCAGTGAGTGTTAAAGAGCAAAAAAAAACCCTGTTATTGAGGCTATGGCAGATTGCACTCTGCAAACTTGTTAATATACTGCACAAAGAATGAATTTTTTTAATGAATTGCAAAAATAAGTAGGTTTGTTTATTCATTAAATTTGTTCCTTGCATCTTTCTGCATGTATAATCCCAAATTTGACAGTCAAATAGAGTATTATTATTTATCTATGAAGATATGAAGATTAAAATTGAAAATTTGTGGCCAGGAAATACTTTGTTTCCCAAACTCCTCTGAGTACCCAAAAATACAGCTACAGAAAACATTTTTGCATCATGTTTGAATCCTTTACATATTATCATAGACATGTCAAAGCTCTCAATATTTATTATAGTAGTATTTATTTTAGTTTGCCTACTCAATTAAGATTATTTAATTGCCGTGTGTATACATTGAATATGTATATTTCATTACAGCCACATTCCCACACTGAAATACATAAAATACCTTTGGTAAAAAATGCCCATATTTTTATTTAACATGAAAGCTCATGTTAATATTGCTCATTAATATATTGCTCATTTATTCTACATGAAAGCTCATGAAATATTAGTTTAATATTCATCAATGCTCTTTAAGCATAATAACCTTGCCATGATACCCTTTGTGCTTTGATTACTACTCATTGGCAGAAGAACTTAGTAATTAGCCTTGAGGTGAAATCTCTCAGTTTGACTGACTTATCAGATTTTGAAAAAAAAATATAATTACCATGGTCAGAAAAAAGAAATGTTGCTACTCCAATGCAGTTACAGATACTTTTATAATTTGATTGCTGTGGAAAGCTGTATTGGTTTTACATATCAAAATGTTTTTTGGGCTGGGCTGCAGTGGTGACCTCTGTGAGAAGAGGTCATGGGCTGCACCCATGGCAGTTCCAAAATGGACCTGCTGCTGCACAAATCTGAGCCCATCAGCCAAGCTGGTGGTGCCTCTGTGAAAACATATTTAAGAAAGGGTAAAAAACACAGCACAATCCAAACACAGTCCCAAAAAAGGTCTGAGAAAAATGTAAGACAAATAGCCCTGCAGACAACAAGGTCAGTGAAGGAGGACAGGGAAGTGGCCCAGGTGCTGGAGAGATTTCCCTACAGCAAATGGAGAAGACACTGGTGAGAAGGTTGCCACCCCCACCCCATGGAGGTACAGGTGGAGAAGATATCCTCTCTGCAGCTTGTGGAGGATTACAGGCTGAACCAAGGAATGACGGAGGGTTGGAGACTAGGTGGTTTTAGTTCTGTCTTTGTTTTTCACCATCTTACTCTATTTTTGGTGGGAAATATACTAAATTACTTTCCCCAAGTCAGCCTGTCTTGCCTGTGATAGTAACTGGTAAAAAAACTCCTTGTAAAAAAACTCCTTGTCTTTATCTCAATCTAAAAGCTTTTTAATCTTATTTTCTCCCCTTTTCCTGTTGAGGTGGGGAGTGAGAAAGTGTCTTGGTTGTTATCTGGGAGCCACCCAATGATAGCCCATTGCACTACCTCTTTATGCTTTAATGAAAAAAACCAAAAAAGCAGCCAAATAGACAACCACAACAAACGTGAATCACATAGACACTTTACAAAGATCATTATTATTTTCTATTATATTCCATGTGCAAGAGCACAGACATTTACCAGAAACACTAAGGTGTAGTTAGTGTAATCTTTAAAAAAATAAAATGAAACAATTAATTCTACACACATAGACAGAGTGTAAGTCCATAGGTAGAGTAATCTCAGTGTTAATAATTATTTGACTAGATTCTTGAGCCAAGAAATAAAATTCCTGTAAAGGAGTATATCTTAAATTCTTCCTCTTGCATGAGCCCAGGAATCTTGATAAAAAGGAGATATGTGTAGTTATGTAGACTGTTGTAATTAATCTGAACTTACATCGAGACACTTTGGGCTTTGGGTTAGCAATAACTGGTTGACAGATGTCTTTCCCAAATAATTCTTAACCAGGTTTCCAGGGAAGCCTTGCAGAACACAGGTGTTGACTCCAAAACACATTTAAGTAGAAGAGGATTAAAAACTGAAGCTCCTGGCTCTTGAGGAAATATTGTATACAGCAGGTACACAATTATATGGAATATAGGTGACTTTATATTCGGCAATCTAAAGCAAAGCAGGTTTGATCAGAATATGACAAGAACTTGGAGCATCAGGCAGAAGGAAATTTGTTCACTGAATTCCAAAAAGAGAATCACAAATTCCCTTGAATTATATAGGAACAAATTCAGGGGATTCCTCGCACTACAAGTGCATACAATAAAAATTGCATTACTTACCTCTTGTGTGCTACTTAATAAGATGTCAAGATAATGGAAAAGAGTCACAATTAATTTCCAATATCAGATTTTGTTTTTCACCATTAATCAACAACTGATTATATTTTCTTCAGTTTTCTAGAATCTCGTATTAGAAGTCAGATATAAGTCACTTTCTCACTTCACTGTGAGAAAATTTCTGTCAGAAAGACTGTATTCCTGTAAAGTTTTCTGTGATCTCAAAAATATTTATTTGGCTTTGTTCCATCATACTACTCTTTTTTATGTAATTCTTCTGATGATTTGGTGTGAGTACCTTATAGTTATTAATATTTTATTATTTTAATTATCTTAATTTCTTTTATTTGTCAGCCTATTATTCTAGTTCCTCCATCTTATTTATTCTCCTATTTAAACTGTCTTCAATATGTCCATATCCTTCCAGAAGTTTAGGTATGTATGTTTACAGAAAATTCAGAATTAACATCTTATTGATTACAATACATCGTCATGTCTCACCTTCAAGCCCCATTGGAATATTGTCTTTAATTTTCCATCACCTAAATCTCAAGCTTGACTTAGCACTGCTACCTCCCTTGTTTCTCCCCTCTTCTAAATACAGAATTTAAAAACCCAATTTCCAGATGTTTATAGTTTTACCTTATTACACTCACATGATTAATTGTATACTTTAACTATTGTTTTCATAAATTTAGTGTTTATTCTTTCCTCCAGATCAATAAGAAAGCTATAATATTACTCTGATAAAATAACTGACTTTCTAGGCAAAAGAAATGCAGTAGATCCACTTCATCAAGGATTCAGGGAAGAGGCTGATATGGTTCATTCAGGTTGCAATGGAGTTTAATAAAAAGACTAACAGAATAGCTAAAGAAACAGCTAAACAGAAAACAACAAGTATTTCTTAAGGGAGATCTCTGACATTTGTTCTTGGGACCAATTTTATTTAATATTTTCATTAACAGTTTTGAAAGAAAATATGGAAAAGATACAGCAATATTTTCAGATAACCACACATGTAAAAACATTGTACAGAGAAATGTTTAAATATCACAAAGGGACAAGTGGATGATACTCAGGGCAAAATTAATGCTAAAAAATACTAGGAAAGCTATGAAATTTAATAGGTGAACATGAAAAATGATCCAGTTAGGGACTTAAAGAGCTATTTTTGGTTTGTTATAAATGGGATTAATTGGCTTTAAAATAATAAATGAAGGAAAGGCAGTGGATGTATTTTTTTTTCTGGGTTCTAATAATTCTTTTAATACTGAAGCTCACAGCATTCTTCTGGAAAAGTGCAACTGTGGATCAGCAGCTTCCTGTTGTTCTGGGTGGAGAACTGGCTGAAAGGTAGGGCTCAAAATGTTGTAGTGAATGGGGCTACCTCTGGCTCGTGAATGATCACTAAAGGTGCTCCTCAGTATTCAATTTTAGGGCCAGGTTTTTTCAACGTATTTATTGATGTATTGGATGCAAGAGTTGAATCCATCATTATCAATTTTGCTGATGTTACCAAAATGGGAGATGCTGCTGATTCTCTTAAAGGACAGGAGTCCTTGAGGAGGGCTCTAGCTAGATTGGAACATTGAGTTATGATAAAATTTAACAAGTCAAAATGCTGGATTCTTCACCTGGGACAGAGTAATACTGGACATAAATATAAACTGGGAGAGGAGTGGATGGAAGGTAGCTCTGCAGAAAGGGATCTGGGGGTGCTGGCTGGCAGCAGCTCAATATAAGCCAGCAGTGTGCCCTGGTTCCCATTCTGGAGCCATAACCACTCATAACCACAAATAGTCATAACCAGCCAGTAAAAAGGGGTGTTTATCTTGCTATATTTAACACTGCTTTGGGCTCACCTTGAATCATGTATGTGTTTCTGAACCCCACAATTTAGGAAGGGTTTGAAGGTACTTGAATGAGTCCAGAAAAGGTCAACAAAGCTGATGAAAAGGCTGGTGAAAGGCTGGAAACAGCTTAGTCTTCTAAAAGGAGCACCAATGACTTTGGAAGGAGGGTGAGGGATGAACTCGTTGCTCTCTGCAGGTTTCTGAGAAGGGGCAATGGAAAAGCAGGTTCTGATCTTTTCTTCTTGGTATCCAGTGATAGGACAGCTGGGAATGTTCAAAGCTGGATCAGGAAAGGTTTAGGCTGGATATTAGGAACCTTTTTTTTTACTGAGAGGGACTGAACATTTTTTTACACTGGAACAGGCTTCCTAGAGAGGTGTTTGATGCCTCAAGCCTGTCAGTGTTCAAGAGTCATTAAGGACATACTTTAACTTTTGGTCAGTCCTGAAGCAGTTGGCAGCTGGACTAGATGATTATTGCAGGTCCCTTCCAACAGAACTATTCTATTCTATTCTATTCTATTCTATTCTATTCTATTCTATTCTATTCTATTCTATTCTAAAGAGACAGAGATCCATGAGCCACCACTGTGATGCTGCTGGCTAAAGAACTAGTATGGCTGTGGATAGTAGAAATCGGCAAGCATGTTTGCAAATGCACTTTTGCAGTTTTTGGAAGCATTCATATAACTCACTTTAAACTAACAAATGTTGCCACTTCTCATATATGAATCATCAGGGAACTCTCTGTAGTTGATAGAAAATAATACACATTCCCTGAGTATACTTTATCTCACTCAATGACTGCCAATTCAATTTAATATTGAAAAATAAGTAGCATGGGGGTTTTATTTACTGAGAAATACTCAATTAAAACAAAATCAGATATAAACACATTCATTAAATTAGTTTTTTTTTTAATTCTTTAAAATGGAAGAATTTTAAAGGAACATATTTTATCTATATGTAGGTAGATATTTTGACATTTCTAAAGAATCTGAAGATACTTTGCATTTGGCAGTTCTTCAGAATAATAGTGTTACTGTACAATATCAGAACTAAAGATTGTTTATTAGCTTATATGTGAAAATTAGTAACGTAGAAAACTTCTAGGATGTCCTAAAACACATAACCGTATTGTGGATATACACATATGCCTGATGGATGATTGTAAAGATGGAACCAGGCTCTTTCCAGCGGTGTCCAGAGACAGTAGGTACACCTGAAAACACAGGATGGTCCACTTCAACACCAGGAACCCTTTCTTCACTGTAAGCATGACTGAACACCGGAATAGATTTCCTAGGAAGGTTGAGGAGTCTCCATCCCTGGAGTTATTCACATATCATTTGGACATGGTCCTGGGCAAGTGGCTCTAGGTTGCTCTGCTTGGGGAATTGGATGGGATCCTTTCCAACCTCAAAAATTCTGTGATTCAATGTTTCTTAAGTTTGGTCTAAGGCTGTCAAGACCCATATTGGGTAAGTAGACAGAGAGGAAGGTAGGAAATTAGCTGACAGCTTGCACTCAGAATGTGGTGACCACTGGTTTTATCTCAAACAGGTTTTACCTGGCAGACTGTTGCAATTATATTTCTCAATAATTAATGATTAACACAGGGCTCTACCCTGTTCATCATCTTCACAGATGATCTGGATGATGTGATTGAAAACACCCTGCCTCATTTTTTGATGACAACAAGCTGGGTGACATGTTCAAAATGTCACATGTGTTGAGCTGTCTTACAAAGAGACATACACAGGCTGAAAGAGTGGGCTAGCAGGAACACTATGTCATTTAATAAAAACAGGTATAGAGTCCTGTACCAGGGACTGAACAACCAAAAATCCAGAACAGGCTGGGATCCAGATGTGGCTGGAAACAGCCCCGTTGAGAGGAATGTGTGGTTCATGGCACAACAACAACACAAGTCACTAGGATGTCACTGCAGTAATAAAGGCAATCACATCCTCAGCTGCATCCTCAGGGGCGTTACTAACAGAAGTAGAACCATGGTCATCCCACTATTCAGTGTTTCTCAGGTCTAACCCCAAATATTTTGTCCAGTTCTGGACCCCACAATTCCAAAAAGATGTAGACCTGCTGAAGCAGATCCAGGGTAGGGCCATAGTTATGATCAAATATCATAATTATGATATAACCTGCCATATGAGGAATGACTGAAGGAGTTAGCTCTTTTCTCCCAGAGAAGAGAAGACTTCAGTGGACCTCCTCACAATATTCAAATACTTAAAGGGTGCCTAAAAAGAGAATAGAAGTTCTCTCTTCACAAGGAGACACATGGAGAAAGGTCAAACAATGCATACCAGTTGCAGCAAGAGAGGTTTTATCTTGATATAAGAAAGCAATTTTACACATTGAGATCAATCATTCACTAGGACAACCTCCCAAGAGACGTGGTAGAGTCCCTGCCACTGGAGGTTTTAAAAATGCAATGGGAGGTGGTGCTAGATAATCTCATCTGGGTTTCCTCTACCATGAAATGTTGGAGCAGATAATATTTTGATTTCCTTTCCTACCTGGGCTACATTAGGATGCTATGATCCCTAATCTTTTATTCATGAATAATGATTGAATCTTATTCACACTGCACAGTTATACATCAGTTTCCTTGTGTAGAGAGTGAGTATAAATTCATTGAAATAAATGAAAATACTCAATTGATTTTGCAAGCTTTAAGGGTTCTATACTGTAAATCAGGTATTTAGGGTTTATTTTGTTTGATATATATTCACAGCCTAAAATTGAGATGCCTAGATTAATCCAGCCTTTAAGAACTCAGTGTGACAAAGGCAGTGTTTGATTGTATCTCCAGTGTTTGATCCATCAGACTACCTCTAGACAGCTTTCATGGAATTAGATGCTCTTTTTGAGGTGTCTATTCTTTTTTTCTTAATTTGAATTGCTTAAGAGTAATCCTACATGTTGAACTAATTAGGATATAACATTTAGAAAGCAAAAGAGTTGTTCAATATGCACCCTGGCTTGGATCGCTTTGAAGAATTATGACTGACTTTGCTGACGGCAATGGACAATACCGCAAAATAGGTTTTATAATGGAAAGCCTAAGATACTGAAGGATGCAAGAATAAAATACATTATCACATCAGCTTAAAGAATTATTTACACTGACTGCATGTTTTCTTTTTTGTAATTACAATATCTGAATTTTTCTTTATGCAGTCTCCTGCTTGATCTCTTTGCCTCTCTGTACCTTGCTTTCCTAGTCTTTTAATTTATTGTGTCCCACTCTGACTCCAGCAGTTATTTAGAGTCAGAAAAAACCAATTTCTCAATTTACTTATATCCACCTCACAAGTTGTCTCCTGTCATCCAAATGTTTAAACCAGGAAGTCTGCTCACAGAATGGAAATATTTTTTACTTTCTGTCTGATTCAGTCTGAACAGTATTTCTATTAAAATGACTCAGTTTGGAGGGTGTATCAGGTTCACTGTTGCTGTTTTACCTTACCAGCTGCTTTACGGGGTTAACTTTTTATACAGTAACAAAATAATGTATTTAATTTATCAAATTATTTATTTATGTATGACTCTTGTCTGCTTGCATGAGATATTTGATATTATTTAATCATCTCTGGCATCTTCTTATCAAAAAATCAGAGAATGGCCTGGGTTGGAAGGGATCTTAAATATCATCTAGTTTCAACTCCCTTGCCATTGGCAGGGGGATCTTCCACTAGACCAGGTTGCTCAGAGCTCCATCCCACCTGGCCTTGAACACTTCCAGGGATGGGGCATCCACAGCTTCTCTGGGCAACCTGTTCCAGTGCCTCACCACCCTCACAGTAAATTTCTTTCTGGTATCTAATTTAAACCTGCCTTCTTTCAGTTTGGAGCCATTCCCCCTTGTCCTGTCACTACATGTTCTTGCACAAAGTTCTGCTCCATCTTTTTTGTAGGTCCCTTTCTGGTACTGGAAGGTCACAATTAGGTCACCCTGAAGCTGCCTTTTTTTTCCAGGACGAACAATCCAAATTCTTTTAGGCTTTCTTTGGAGGAGAGGTTCTCTATCCCTCTAGTCATCTTGCTGACTGTCCTCTGAATCTGGTCCAAGAAGGTGATGTCCTTCCTGTGCTGGGGACCGCAGAGCTGAATGCAGCACTCCAAGAGGGGTCTCTCCAGAGCTTCTTTGGTATGATGTGTCTATGCATTTACTTAACTCATGTAACCCATTGTAATCTTGGTCAAATAAAGGTAGACGGGAAAACCCAACAACTGTGTCAGTTCAAATACTTTGTTATGATCTTATGGATACAAATGAAAACCAATACCAAAGTTCAACCAATGATAACTCACACAAAAAGAAAATACGACTCATCACTAACATTTTCTGTGATAAAAGGGTATTTGTAATTTATATGAGATTTCTCAATAAATGCTAAGCTTGTATGAAATTAAAGGTTTGCTCCCTCTTTGTTAACAGAAAGGGGACAAAAATCTGGGGGAAATGAAGACTCTATAAATGAAATTGTCAGCTTGCTTGACATGGTACTGTAAGAAAGGACTTGCATGTAAAAATTATTTGCTGTTTCCCTGATAAGTGTGTGCAGGTTAAGGTGACTGTCTAAACAGTGGGAATACAATACAAGGAACAGTTACATTATTTAGATTTGCCTCTTGGTAAAGCCATGGGGAAAGATGTGATTTTACAGTGACTTGGTCAACTACGTTTTCTGCAGTTTGTAGAATTTATAGTGTCATATACTTCTGAAGTAGCATGAAGAAAAGAAACTATTTGCAAGGAGAGAAAATTCTGCAGTTCTGTCACCAACAAAGGGGAGAGTTCAGGGGAGAGAATATGACATAAAAGATCACCATATTGCAGTGCAGAGTGGATACTGTCCAAATGTGATCCTTACTGATGCAAAATGTTGTTGTCTCAAAACAGAATTCCATGACAAATTCAAAGGATGTCTGAACAAAATAAAGTTTCTGCAATTTTTTTATACTTTTGTATACAAACAGGCCACTAAATTATTAAGTGGTCAATAATTGTACATATTTAAAAATAATGTAAGAATTCTAGTAGGGTCATTGTCTTTTTCATTTACTGGGGGGAGGCTGCATATATTTTTTCCAACAAGCTATCCTTAATTTCCTGTAGAAAGGGAGAAACAGAAAAAAAGATGATCACTGAAGTTAGAGAAAAACAGATAAGTGAGCTTTCTAATCAAATACATAATTGATAGTATGCAAAATTTCTAAGTAATTAGAACATAGTTGTTTTCAAAATTTGTGAATTTTCAGTTTACACAATTTTAACATACTTCAATGATATTTTAAAGAAAATGCTATTTTTTCATTGTGGAGGAGTATATGTGGAAGATTTAAATATTCTCAATCATTAATATAACATATTGAAGAGATGTTAATAAAACTTCCTATTTTACAAATTCTTTATACTTCTAAATCTCACAGGCTGAGGATTTAAATCTTATTTTATATATTGAGGAAGAACAGTGTCAGTTTTAGTTCAGGCTCTATAAAGAACAGTGAGATCTAGGAGTGATTTTCTTCCATAAGTCTCTTTTAGCAATTTAAAGCCAGACATGTCTCAGATATGTTATTCTACATGGATATTCATACAGTTTGTTAAAAGATGCTATCCTACAAAATAACAGAATTTCTTGCAAGATTTTCCTGCTGCCACTATTAGCATTTTTTAATCTAATTTTGATTGTGGAATAAAATCAATTTGCTTTGCATAAAAAGTGGTCTAAACTGTTTTTAGTTGTATAAAATTTGTTAAAACTTTAAAGAAAGATAAATATATTTTATGGCCAAATATGGCTGATTTCAAATAGTCTGATTTCAGGAATATACTAACTGGGAATATGACACTAACAGTTGCAAAATATTGTAAAAGACAGCTATCAAGGGTGAATTTACAAGACAGAGTTCCCAACAATTATCTTGATATTCAAATCAAATCAGTGAGATTGCAGCAGAGTGATAGATTTATTCTGTCACCTATAAGTGGATCAAAGGGTCACAAGTGGATTTATCTTTTGAGAGAAGAGTGAATAATATGTCATCATTGAAGCAATTACCCTTTATATAGGGTAAAAGCTATAGTTTTTCAATAGATCACTTTTTTTTTGCCATTACACTTTCTCTCGAAATATCTCTTTCCAAGTTTTAAAAAAGAAAAGAGAATCAACTGTAATAGCACATGGAAAAATGTGTCATGTTAACACCTTAAAATATAAGTCACTGTTTGAGATCAGTTTTAAATCCTAGGTATTACTTTCCTATTTGGATTGTGAAATTTGATTTTTTTGTCCCATTTTAAGATTGTCAGTATAAGTCTTGTGTGCTGCTTTCTCTGTAACTTTTAAAGTGTTCTTCCTCCATATATTAACACAAAATTCTTGCAGGTAGCATAGAGGTACAAACCAACTGAAAATGGATTTTGATTTTGAATCTTCAGATCTTAACATAAANGAATTCTCATGATTTTTAAAATCAATTTCTCATAAATTTTCTTCCATGATATTTATAAGAATTTACTAAAAGTAGGGTATGATAATTTTTATTTATAGAACAAGTTATGAAAACACTTCAGGCAAAGATTATGATCCTTTGTTTTTTCTCTCCTGGAATACAATAAAAGATAGTGTTTGCAGGCTTGTGAGTAGCATTTCGACATTCATAGAATCATAGAATCGTGGAATGGCTTATGTTGGAAGGGACCTTAAAGGTTATTTAGTCTCAACTCCCTTGCCATGGGCAGGAACACTTTCCACGTGGCCAGGATGCTCAGAGCCCCAGTCCAACCTGGCCTTGAACCCCTTCAGGGACAAACCCTGGGCAACCTGTTCCAGTGTCATACCATCCTCATAGTAGAGAATTTTTTCCTGGTATCTAATCTAAACCTTCCCTCTTTCAGTTTGAAACTATTCCTCCTTGCCCTATCACCACATGCCCTTTTAGAAAGTCCCTCTTTCTTGTAGGCTGCCTTCTAGCACTCCCTTCAAACAGATCACCCTGAAGCTGCCTTTTTTCCAAGCTGAACAGTCCCAATTCTCTTAGCCTTTCCTCATAGGAGAGGTTCTCCATCCTTTTGGTCCTCCATCATCTTGGTGATCCTCTTCTGGACTCACTCCAAAATGTCAATGTTTTTACTGTGCTGGGGATCCAAAATCTGAATGTAGTACTCAAGGTGGAGTCTCACCAGAGCAGAGTAGAGGGGTGGAATCACCTCTTAAAGCCTTAAAACCTGGGTAATTGCTTACCACTTATCATTGGAGGCAAAACAGGTTCAACTTGGGAAGAGTAATTTAAATTTTTGTCAATTAAAAGTAGAATAGGATGATGAGAAACAAACAAAAAACTAAAAGTACCTTTCCTCCCCCTTCCACTTCTTTCTAGGTTTAACTTTCATATTTTTTTTTCCTTCTTCCCACTCCAAGTAGCACAGGGGGATGAGGAATGGGGGCTGCAGTCAGTTTGTAACACTTCACCTCTGTCATTCATTCCTCGTCACAGTTTTCACATGCTCTGGCATAGGTTTCCTCCCATTAGATACAGCCCTCTACAACCACCTCCAGCATCAGCCCTTCCCATGGGCTGCAGTCCTTGAAGAACTGCTCCAGAATGTGTCCTATCCATGGGGTACAGTCCTTCAAGAACGGACTGGTTCAACATGGGTCCCTCACAGGCCACAATTTCTGCCAGGAACCTGCTCCAGCATGGATGCTCCATGGGTTGCAGCTTCCTTCAAGAAGGTCGTTGACAGATAGCAGCATGGATATCTCTACTGCATTCTTCCATGAACCACAGGGGAACAACATGCTTCACCATTCTTTATTGGCTGGAGATGAACCTCAGATCCAGCACATGGAGCACCTCCCTCCCTCCTTCCTCGCTGATCACAGCTGCTGCACAGCATTTTTTACTCTTAAATATGTTTTCACAGAGGCTGCACCAGCCTGGCTGGTGGGCTCAGCTGTGCCCTGCGTTGGGTTCCTTTGGACTGCCTAGGACCGTCTCTGTCCAGCACAGGGCAGCCCAAGACCTCCTATCACAGAGGCCACCTCTGCAGCATCCCCGTCACCAAAACTTTGCCAAGTAAATCAAATGCACCTGGACATGTCTACAGGGAATTTTATGCCATTCCAGGATGAATCTCAGTGAGATTTCTAACACGTGTCTTGGGACCAATTTGAATATAGAGGAATAATTTAGCCAGAGAAGTTTAACTCAATGGATCAGATGATATCATCTTGTTTCTGAATGAATCTCAGGAGTGTTTTGTCCTCATGAAACTGATAGCTCCACGGATAATCTGTACAGCACACTCAAAAGCAATTTTGGAGTGATAGGGTTTCAGAAGTCTTTATAAAGCAAATTCACCAACTTCATACTTCCACAGAGTTATGGTTTAAAGAAAGTTTTCTAATTTGTTTTGTCTCTGGAAACTACAAAGTGACTGATGACATTGCAGCACTTTGGTAAGCAGCATATTAGTCACAATGAAAGATCACTATCACAAATAGTACATTGCTAAATCAGGGAATTACAGCCCTAGTGGAGCTGTGCAGAAACTTTTATACATACTGATATAAAAAAAACCTCAACTTTCTCCACCTTTTTTTTTCCGAGTTTCTTTTAAATTTCAAGTTTTTGAACAATTGATGGATGATTCTCCATAAATGTTCTCCCAGGCTTTGTTCAAAAGTTCAAACCAGTCTAGGAACCAGGAAAGACATTTGATGAAATGACCTTGCAAATAAAAAGAAGATTTTCTCAAATTTTCATAAAAGGTGCCAGACTCTATCAAACATTACAACTACTGTAAGGTTTTAAAGATACCTATAAAGGTTTTATTATACTTTGTTTAGAAAAAAATATGCATCTAGAAAAACAGAAGAATTAAAACATTACCTTATATATTAGCAAGTTCAAGATTATTAGGGGAATGTTGCCTTTTGGAGGAGCTTCTGTTAAAACTGTCTACAAATGCTGAGAGAAGCATTAATTCAGTTATAAGGAAACTGGCCTTTAAAAAGGACTTGGAGATTAGGTTCCAAATGTTATTTGCTGCCAAATGCACTGTTAAACTTACTGAAGGATATTTATGAGCAGCACTGCATTTCTGATTTTACTGTATGTTTGTATGTTGTAAACTTTGAGAATAAAATCTTTGGTTTACTTATGGAAAGCATTGCCTGAGTAAATGACATACAGAGGTCATAGTGTATGCTAAAATTTCATATAATTATTTAGGTAAAAACTAGCTTATTATGTTCTTATACTCTCAAAGTATGTGGGAAAGAGAACCTTAATTTAAAACTTTAATTTTTTCTTTCTTCTCCCTCTTCAATTAAAGCAAAGAGTAGAAAATAAAAGATTACCTAAAGAACTTTTTAAAGTTTCTCACAGTTATATCATCCTCGTAATTTTTGAGTAATTCTAGTTACAATTTTGCTTTGCTCTTATGTTAACATAATGGCATTTTGATTTAGGGAAAAAAATTCAGAATACATTTTGTGATGAGTCACTGGGGCCACAAGACACCTTGTAACTTGTTAACCAGAATGTGGTGGTGATGGTATAATATTAAACCAACCATAATATATTAAAAAAAACCCATCATTCAAAAAACAAAAAATCTGCTGCTGTGTTTTCTTATGATGTCTGTCCATGATCATAAGATGTTTCATAATTTAATGCTCTTTGTGTAGCAGTCTCAGTTCTTTTTCACAACTACTTTTCAAGTTCCATGTCAGAGCCTGTGACAGGTAATCCTTGACTGAAACTGAAAATGACCAAAAAATATTAAGTTATTTGTTATTTCACTTGGAAATATTTGTTCCACCAGCTAAAAACAGTTGCAGTACAAAGGATAATCTAGATGAACGTGTAGAATTTCATCAGCCTTTATTGTCCTCTACTCACCCAGCTTCATCCTGTTTCTGTTTGGGTTTCTATGCCTTCTGGAATGGTAAAATCACTGTATATATTTGTTCAGGAGACAGCAGTTTAGGAGGTACTTTTTTAATTTCATGAGAGAGAATAATTAATAGGAACACTGTTACTACCTACAATAAAATACAACATAATTGACACAAAATAATGCATGGTGTTTGAAAAGTATTGTTAAGTCTTTATTCTGATATTGTAGAAAGGATAAGACTAAATTGCATAAATTGGCTCTGATTAACAGATTATGAAGTTACAAATATGAGAGTCTCCCTGCTGAACTTTAATTCTTAATTATTTGAAGATATCCAGAGATATGTGTGTTTTTCTTTCTCTATGGTACCTTATTTTCTTTTTTATGTATTAGAGAAATTTATTTTCCTGTGTTTCCAAATGGTTTGACATTGCATCACATTGATTTTTTTGAGATAATGCTTAAATTTTTACATATGAGACACACTAATAATATGCTTTATAAATCACTTTACACACATGCACATGTACACGCAATCTTCATGTGACCTGGGAAGGAGCAATGCTTTTGTTTAAACTCTTTCTGCTACCTATTGTGTGTCACACAGGTGCTAAACATGGCCATATTGCTTTATTAGTCTCTTTTTGTTGCTGGCAATACACAGTTGAAAATAATGCATGTTTTCTTGTACACTGATGTGTTGACTGGGAACTAGCCTACTGCTCTAATAACATGAAACAGCTTGAATATTGCTCATTCAACAGAATTTCTCAAAACACTTCAAAAAAATCATCAAACAGCATTTTGGGCTCCATTTAGGGGAAAAAAATCCTCATCTTTCAACATGCAAAGTGATACCCACAGGTTATTTTCAAAATTAACTCTGTTTTCTTTTTTAAGGTTTCCAGTTCATTTTAAAAGCCAGCCACACAGTGATAGAAATAGAGGAAAATTGCAGCCATTAAGTGCAGACAGGAAATGTGTGTACCAGCTTTAGCTCAATGTGAAAATTAAATCCAAACTGCTACAAACTAGGTCTGGGTTTTAATGTTAATTGTTCACATGCCCTCAATACAAATTATTCACACTAATGTACTACATTAGCCAAGCCTGTCACTTTCACAATTATTATTTTGGTTGCTGCTGTTGTTGTTTTGTAAATGTCATCTCATTTTGTGTCCATTGTGGGAATTTAGGTAAGCTGCTTTAGTTGTAAGAAAGTTCTGAGCATAACATTTAAGGCTGCTGCTGCAGTTTCATGGATCATTAACAATTTGCTAATATTGTTTTAGCTTGCAAATTAGTGCAGCTTAGTGACTAAGGAAAGGTTCCATAGCTGTCATCAATCAGACTAAAATTCTTCATGCATAAGATGAAAAACGATTTTTAGCCTTTGAGGCTCAGACAGCAATTACTGTAACAAAAAAAAAGAAAAAAAGAAAAAAAGAAAAAAAAAGAAAGGGTGGGGGGTTAGATGGAGGAGTGAAGGAGAGAAAGCAAGCTATAAAAAATGCTGTTAGCAATTCTATTAAATTTATTTCTTGTTGCATTTGAAAAGAACTAACACATGCTCTGTAATCATTCCTTAGCTTCCTGCTATATTAATGAAGTGACAAATTTTAGAAGGAAAGACAGAACCTTTCATAGGAAATGACAAGAGATTAGTGACTAAGGAAAGAATCTCAGAAAATCTCAGAGTTCCAGAATCATTAAAGTTGGGAAAGGCCTCCAAGGTCATCGAGTGCAACCTTTGACTGACTACCACCTTGTCATCTTGACCATGGCACTAAGTGACATGCCCAGTCATTTCTTGAACACCTCCAGGGATAGTGACACCACCACCTCCTTGGGCAGTCTGTTCCAATGCTTAACCACCCTTTTAGTGAAAAAAATTCTTCCTGATGTCCAATATAAACCTCACCTGGCACAGTTTGAGGCTACATCCTCTTGTCCTGCCGACGGTTGCCTGAGAGAAGAGACCAATCCCCACCTGGCTACAACCTCCTTCCAGGGAATTGCAGAGGATGATAAGGTCTCTCCTGAGCCTCCTTTTCCTCAGGCTAAACACCTCCTGTTCCCTAAGCTGCTCCTCATCAGACTTAGGTTCCAGACCCTTCACCTAACTTCTGGACATGCTCCAGCACCTCAATGTCTTTTTTATACTGAGGAGTCTAAAACCGGACAGAGGATTTGAGGTGAGGCCTCACCAATGCCGAGAACAGGGGGACAATGACTTTCTTGGTCCTGCTGGCCACGCTATTGCTGATAGAGTACGGGGCAGCACTGGCCTTCTTGGCCACCTGGGCACACACTGCTGCTCTGCTGCTGTTGACCAGCACGTCCATGGACTCTTCTGCTGGGCTGCTTTCCAGCCACTCTTCCCCAAGCCTACAGTGCTGCATGGGGTTGTTGTGACAAAAGTGCAGATTGTCTTTTATTTTGTCTTTAATGAAGCTCTTTCACTCAAATTTCTTTTCTTTCATCCATCACCTTCATGCACACTCTCTTTTCCTATTGCCTTTTCTGCACACCTCTTTGCAGCTATTTCCTGTTTCACACTTTCTCAAAACCTTCTGTCAGATCTTGCCCTTTCCCATCGCTCTTCTCTGTCACTTCTGCTGCCTGTCTTGATCTCCTTGTAGCTCTACAATCTTCTCTTTCAAATATTTAACTTCTTTATGGGAGCTAATAAACTTTATTTACCATTATATAAACTGTATTAAAGAATTAGAGAAAGTACTAGAAAAACTGTTAACGGTATCATTGTCATAACACCTTTTGTCTTCAAACTATATACTTCTCTTTGTGTCAGGGTTGTACAGGTTGTTTTTCACTTGTCAATCAGAAATGCATGCAGAAAAGGGCATGTGCCATACAGCTCTCACCTGTGCTTAGCTTAAAACCCTGGTGTTTCTGGTAGACAAGTAGGACATTAATCTAAGGTCTCATCACTGCTGTGCAATCATGTTTCATAAAGTTCTCTCAAGGCCATCGGAAAAACACGCCAAAATTTTCAAATTTATCAAAAGGCTTTTAAGGGTTACAATCTATGTTTTTTATGTTTAGGGAGAGAAGGAACTTAAATGTCAGGTATATCTACCTATAAGACTCCATAAACTATGTATAACTCAGTATTAGCATTTATGATCATGCCCAAGTATGGAAATGTAGCATACTGAGGCAACTCCTTTTTTATCACTGTTCCACAAGGTGGAATCTTAAGATAATTAATATTTTCTAAAAAAAAAAATAGAGACCACTGGAAGAAAAAAAAAAAAGAAAGTATAAAATATTCTTTTTAGTATTTCTTTTTGGGACTATGTTTGCTAGAAATCCCACTCTTTTTTCTGCTTTCTAAAATATTTTAGTTCTGTCTGTTTTCCAAATGTCTCAGATCAGTTATCTTTCTGAGGCACAGAAATCGTAACATGTTTATTTTACAAACCAAAACTCAAACCAACTATTTTTTTGGACAATTGCAAAATTTTTACAATCAATGCTGTAAGAAACCAAGAGCAAAGAGATGGACAAATTTGTTTTGTAAGAAAGAAAAAAAAAATTCTAATCATAGAAATTATTTGTTGAGCTTTGCTTAAAAATAATAATTAATTTACTAAGGTATTAATTATATTTATAAGAGAAATTTAGTTAACCATTATTATAACAAGGCTTTTAATAAGTGTAATTAAAAAAAAATACATATCTTAAAATGGCAAAAAAAAAAGGTCCCAGCTCTGATTTCAAATTCAGCCTAACTTAATGTGAAATGAGTGATCTGAGTCAGCAGTGACACTAAAGTGCATAGTTATCTGTGTCAGTATAGTGCTGGATTTTACAGCAGTTAGTAAGTTAGAATCTTACACTTGGGTTTTATGCAAAGACTACTCCCGACTTGATGGTACACAGTCAGAGCTATCACATCACGTCCAGGTGTGAAACTCAATAGATCTTCATCTTTGCACCAAAATAGTGCAACATCAAAAAATTTTGTGAGCTTGATAATAAAATAAGGGTGATGATTTCAGGTATATTTTTTTAGCTTCTCTGGTGATGAATTTTAAACTTAGGAACTATTAAAAAAAAATTAAATGCATCCTCTTACTGAGCCAGGGAGCAGCAATATATAAAATAACATTTCAACGAAGATTTTAACTGGATTTTGACCTTGTCATTTTCAAGATAACTAAATGCAAAATAGCAGGTGGTTGCATTTTAACGCTTCATCTTGATTGCTGTAAAAATTACAGTATAAACACGAATTTTAATTTGTCAAAAAGTGTAGTTAATCATGTTTTGTATTTCAGGATATCTCAAAATATACATAGATAACATATTTTCTCAGTATGTTAAGAGTTAATCACATTTATGGTAGTAAAAGCCATGTATATGTATATATAATTAGAAAATTTATAATAATATCCAACAGACTAGTTATTAAAGTAAGATTTATTTTATACCCTACTGTATCTGAACAACATAATGTAATCCATCAATCAAAAAAGTAATAATTTATTGCTGTTTCTTTTCATTTATAAGTATATTTTTTATCAGCTTGACAAAATGAGTTATGAGTCCTATTTTTCAGCCTTCACTTTCCTTTAAAAATTAATTTGGAAACATCAGATACTTAAAATTAAAAATAAAAAATAATAATGACTTAAATAAAAGAAGAGGGAGAAAGAAAGCATTTCTCTTTAAATATTTTTAAGAGTGCCTTTTAATATTGCATTTACTTATGCAATAAATCTAATGTTCTGCTCTACCTAACAAGAATGTGTTAACTTGTTCTGGTAAAATAATTTAATTTGCAGTCAACCCATATTCCTGCATTTAGTACAAGGAAAAATAAAAGAGAAAAAAGAGGAATATGAACTTATTCAAATATATAACAAATTTACTACTTTATATTTCAGAAAATTACTAATCAAATATTTCATTCAATAGGGTTAATGAAAATACCTAAAATTTTAGTCAATAAAAGTGTTTTAAGTTTGGACTGTAGAATACGTCTTTCTCTATTATCAAGCTTAGAGTATTCAATTATTCTTTTTTTATGTGC
Source organism: Leptocoma aspasia (assembly GCA_013399835.1). Lineage (NCBI taxonomy): Eukaryota > Metazoa > Chordata > Aves > Passeriformes > Nectariniidae > Leptocoma > Leptocoma aspasia. The sequence goes on along the minus strand of VXAX01005193.1, from coordinate 602,193 downwards.
TTGTTTAATTATAAATATTCCATTCATGTTTAAATTGTTAGACAACTCAAATTTCCAGCATAGCAGCCAAGATGATCACTGATGAATTAAAAACTGAAAAACATTCCCTCACTTACAACAAGTTAAGTTTTCCCCATGGTACACAGAATAGAAACTGAATAGAAAACAATAATATTTTAATAAATTATCTCCTTAAGGATGACTCTGGTGGAGCTTGCTAAATAAACTGTCTACCATTTTTATGGAACGGACACTTCCTAAATAATCTCTAAGTATTAGTCTGGTGTATTTAGCTCTTCTAAAGAAGTAAATGAGAAAATTAATTAAAGAAAAATATATTGGTTTTCTTGAAAATACTCATATAATCCAAAACTCACTAGGCTCCCTGAAATTTTGCAGCAACAATATTCACTAGGTCATAATTTAAAAATAACAAAAATATTAAAAATAATTTACTAAGCACAGTACACCCACCTGCAGAATGCCATAAGGAGCATAGACAATATCTGCACTGGATATCTTACAATATCTAGCTATTTTCTAAAAAACTGGAATAATTTGTAGTTTATTCCTCATTAATATTTTCTAGGCATAATTTAATGAAACTATATTGCCTATTAACCATAAATTTAACTATTTTAGCACAGGATATACTTAGCCTATATTCTGTCAAGGGCCATGTAAATCTCATTAAAACCATAAACAAGGAAAAATTACAACCAAAGCAAAATAAACTCTAAAATGCAACTGTCATCTGTTTCTTTTTCCAATAATGGTCATGCACATTTTGAGCACAATCAGTCAGTAAAATTTTATTCTAAAAATTCAATATAAATGTCATTATTTAATAAATAGTCTTACAATACATATCTTACAATACCCAACAACTCACTGCAAATGAACATAGTTCATACTATGCTAAAAACACTCCTGTGGGTAGGATAAGAAGGCATTAACACTTCAGCATTCAGAATTTTTAAAGTTTTTTAATATCACGCCGTAAAACAGAAACAAGGGAAAAAAACCAAACCTAAAATACATCAATGGCGAATATGATTTTCTGTAATCATTGCTTACTACTAATTATATACGTTTTTATAAAAGTAACTGACAGATGATCTGATTTCTATCTCTCATCAATATTTTAACTGGACTAAAGCTCTGTTCAGAATGTGTTTTCAAAAATCAATAAATTACATCTGAAAGCAAACTAAGAGATGAAGAACAGGTTCATTAATTGCTTCCTGTGTAGGAAGAACGAGGATCCAAATTAATATCATTAAAAATCTCTTTCTATGGTCATTCTGAAGTTGAAAAGAAATCAAACATTCTAGATACTTGCTCTGTTTCCATCTTCAAAGAAATTTTGAGGCATGTAGAAGAGTTTTATGGAAAGATAATAAGCCTCAAGAGCTAAAAGATACAGTATGGTAAAAAATACATGAGTATTCTTTTCTTCATAAGGGGACTGAACATGGATCACGGCTTGAAAAGAGTCTTAAGAAGACTGTTAATGACTTGGAAAAGAGGCCTATTACAAATGTGAAATATCTATATATGAATATGTGCACACATATATACATACACATACATAAATGTGTATGTATTTGTGTATGTGCATATGTCAGTACATGAGATATACACGTTGTCACATTTGAGCCTCATGTGAGGGAAGCATGAAGACTGAAAAATCAGAAAATTTAAAACTAAAATGATAAAAGTAATTAATTACCCTTCATACTAGTGTTTAACTAACACACGGAATATATTGCATCCATGGATTTAGATTGCAGAGCTGATGTATGGCTAGCACTGGTACGTACAGCCATGGAAGGTACTTGGTCACCACTACATTCTTACAGTTATGGTAAGCATGTGTTTTTAAGGAAATGAATGCTTTCACATTTTGATGGTAAATGAATATTAACTATATCCAGGTGTATACAATTCTAAATAAGAGGTGTCAGAGGCTTCTGCACTGGCAACAAACAGAGAGACAAATGAACATGTACGTTACACAATGATGTTCTTTTTTCTCTTAAAACAAAGACTTCCCTCTCTCACTACGAGAGGAATCAGTATATATGAAAACTTGCACACTTATTTTGGTCAATTTTATTTCTAATCTCAATAAATTTACCATTCAAATGACACAAAACTCTGGCCATTTCTTGCATAATATAATGAAAATTGTTCACGGGATAAATTTCCAGGATATGGAAACTTTGTCAAAAATAATACCACAAAAGAATGAAAATAACAGCCCAAAAGTCACAGAAATCAGAGAAGTATAGATAAAAGAAGCAACAAAACCCCAGGAAAACAAACCATAGCTGCAAATATTAATGCCTGGTTTAATACACTGGTGGAAATGTGATGTCTCTAAAGGCCAGGACCCTGGGAGGTTTGTGTGTGATCTGAATTCCATAAAACTACATCACGTTCAACAAAAGAGGACTCCTATCAGGCAGGTCTAGATGAATATTCCTGCTTTTTGGGTTCAACATTAAATGTTAGATTTGCTTCATCTTCCTGATCTCTGCAAAAAGATAAATTTGCTCCATTTTCAGCCTACATTTCGGTAGCAATTCTGAAGTTAAAGAAAAACAAGTTCAACTAATGACTTAACTTTTGGATGAACATTTAGGTCAGAAAAAATCTATGCCATGCTAAAATTATATGTAACTCTTAATTATTTCAGCTAATTTGCTTGCTACTCTGAATTATGGTGTTGGTTGTTTTGTTCTAAATACTTAACCTGACACATGCATTTTAAGTCATCATATTCTTCACTGAAAAAAAACCCTAAACCAAAACAAAAATCTTCTCTTACCCATCCACTCTAAATAAAATTAAAACCTTAAAAAAAGGTAAGACACAAGGCAAAAGAAGACATTAGAAATAGGGAATAGGCTATAAGATTTTGGGTCATTTCATGTGAAGAAAGACAAAGTTTCACTTCCCCAAAGTGGTAGATAACAGTGGCAAATATAACAGTCTCATTTAGTCTCTTCTTTAGAACTGTGCTTCTTTATGTGAATAAAGAAATACAAACTGCATTAGCCAAGTTTTTTTATACTCTGCACGAGAGAAAGTTATTTAATTCTAAATTCAGTCTTATAGTGGCCAAATACATGTCTAGTTTTATATACACATAAATTGCCAACAAGATGAAATACTGAAAAAAAGGATTACTGATGAATTAGGCACAAAGCTGGAATATAAAAGAGAACCTGTGAGGGAGATATCCTGGGGTCATCAGATGGGTTTGCAGCCAAGACTCTCCTGTGTAGCTCTTTTCTCATGCTCTTCAATTTTAACTGGAACTTTTCTATGTCTGAAATAATATATTTGTTGAAGAAAATCCAGTCTATACTAATGGATTTACTAAGGGATTTAATTTTTTTTTTTGATGGAGAAAAACACGGGGTTTTAGCTATTTTCAGATGACCTGTAAATAGGAATGGAAATAAACACATGTTATAGAATTAAAATATTGATTTAAATCTAACCCTGGCTCCCAAGGTCCTCCTATATTTGGTGTCTTAAGCAAGATCAAATATGTATTCAGAAAAGCTAGGCAATCATGGTATATATGAAGCACTATTTATTTTACTTCCAAATGAACAAAATAGAAAAGGAGGAATATACTAAGACATAATGTAACAAAGAAGTCTCAGGACTGTTAGAGAATCTGGGAAAATTTGACAGCAATTTTGACATATGGGAACTTTTAGTGTGCAGTACAGGTCATCTTTATGTCAGTCCCAAGGTCAAAAAGAAAAGGAAAATATTATTTCATACCCAGTTTTAAAATAAATTCAGTGTTCTATGAAACCATTAATCCATCAGATGAGCTTTTCACTGGCAGGTAGCAGCAAGCCTATGCTGATATGCGTGGAGAAGGGAGCCAGGACCTGGATTTGCAGCAGGCAGGCAGGGAGCAGCTCTAGCCCAGTTACACCCTTACAGAGCACACATGCAAGAAGAGAAGATGATTGGTGGCAGTGACCAGGGTCAGCCAACAGACCTGTGATTGCCAGCCACATCCTTAGAGACAATCCAGGTCTGACACATGGCCAGGAATCCAAGTCAGTGAGGCCAGGCCAGGGACAGCGGCGTGCAATTCCAGGTATAGGCAGAGCTGCCACGAAACTCTCAGATGGACATAGGTCATGGGCCTGAGTTTAATACAGCTTTCAAGAAAAGAGACCATAGGCAAGGCTCCCTCTTCAAATTCTTATGGCTTATATTTTCACAGCAGTTTGATCTCATGGTATACAAGTGAGCAAAATCAGAATTGACTTTGAACACAAACTCCTAGGAGTTGAAGGAAGAGGTTGCACAGCCTGTTAGCTCCCTCAATATCCTGGTACCTGCAACAGCCAATTTTTTTTCCAGTGAACACCAGTTTAAACACTCTGAGAGTTTAAATCTTTGGCCTTTGGAGAGAACAGAAAATTTCAAATTATTAAAATAATAAATAGCCTTACACACAAAGGGAAAAAAAATTAACAAGGTGGGGGTTTTGTACAGTTTTGAAGGATTCCACTTTAACTTGTATTGTAGATACGAAGAGTTGAGAAATAGAAGTGTATGTAGGAATCCCAGTTATCTAACTGATTTATCGTCTTTAGCCAGAAAAAGGCGTTCTTCCACCTTTCTCACTAAGATTTTCAGGGTACTGTAATGCATTCAAACTGTTTCAATGAAATTTGATTATAGCTTCTTGTTTAACTGTTCTACCAAATTGTGATTATAATACAAATTCTTCACTGTATTTTTTACATTGAAAAATATTTTGCTTTACAGATGGGAAGATGTTAAAGTGTTGTATAGAAAATCTCATTATTTCCAAATTCCTTTACCAGTTTAATTAAGGATCTTCCTTAAGCTGATGTTTAGAAAGGAATGATTTTTAAGCATTGGGAGCTGAGAAGTGGACAACACATTTCTACATCACACAGAGAAATGTTTTCACAAAAACTACTGGTTCATGTGGAGTATGACTAACATAAGACGTGAAGTTCCTTTTTGTCTCAGAGAGGTTTTTTTTTTTTTCTTTCTGTTAGGCTGATTTGGACTCTATGAAGTTTTGTTCCCTCCTTATCACAGTACAGAATTCTTCTATGTCACCTGGACTGTAAAATATATGGATCATACCACACAGCTTTTTATCCTAATGTTATTGAGTTTGAACTCTACCATGACACATTTCAAATCTTCATATTGCAAAGTTCGTTTGCAAAATGGATTTGATCTTTTTGGACACAAAGTGATGCTCTAGTGTTTCTTCCCCTCCACAGTAATCTGCAGAGAGGTCTATTGAATTCTTTTACAAACAGAAGGCATTAAATATAGCCAAAGTATTTCAAAGTAATACATTTTTTAAAAATAATGTCCGTTGTCACACTGCTTCTGAGCATTGGTTAAATTGCTGTGAAACAGTGACTTCTGGTTGTGGTTAATGATATGGAAAAAGTAGGTGATGAAGTCTAACGTCAAATCACTACCAGGTGCTACAAATTACAGAAAGATGAGTTACTAGCTTTGAAGCATTTGTTGCTAAATAATAGCCAGCTTGCTGGAAATCTATTCCTAACAGCCTCATTTTTACTTGTGATACTGAACAGCATAAGGAATAAAGCCATTTAACTCAGCATATTTGAACTAAAACTAATCAAAATAATGAAAAGAAACATATTTTTCTCCATGTTAGAAAACCCCAATATAGTAAACATAGGTCAAAATATAATGAAGGTGGTTTGGAGATCTACATTTTCTCCACTTTTTTTTTTTTTTCCCCAGGATTAGCTTCATTCCAGGGATATGGAAACTGTTTTGATAGAAAATCGGGTCCACATTATACTTCCACAGAGTAAGTTCAGAATCATACTGTTCTACTCATGAAGAAAAGATTAGAAAAACCACCTCTGATATTCTACTCCTATAATCACATCTATAAAAGCAGATTAGGAACATTTTGCTTTTGTAAATTAAATGCAAATGTGCTAGCTTCAGCAGGAACAATGCACTAGAGAATCAGACCTATTGTCCACAGAAGGGATCTTCAGTTAATGCCCAGCATCACAGAATTCCATCAAGAAAGGAAGATTTGGTTTACAAACTGCTAAGGACATTTTTCTCCATTTAAAACAATCTAAAACATATAATTTGTGATAAAAATTTTTACATATAGAATTAATTTTCATTCTTTGGCAGGTTGCTGACCTGGATTTAGGACATCATTAGAAGTAGTTATAGTAGTTTGGCTAGTCCATCTGAATCTCTTCCTGCTAAATTAAATCTCCCCATTAATATAATCAATTTAGACCAACTCTCTTGAATTTTAAAATAGTATAGCCTTATGCTTAGTTTTATGTTGAGTGATATAGCTAGAAGCTTGAAGACTACATAAGAATTTCTGATAGTAAATTTTTAGCTTCTTGTGTTCTGAGTTCCTGGGAATACAAGATACTCCAGAGCTCCCCTGACACGTTTTTCAGGACAAAATATAGGTGCCCCAATTTCAGCTAAATTGCCTCTGATAGATTTCCTTATCCTAACTGGTTCCCTTGTTTTTAGTAATCTGCTTCTTTTACAGTGAAATACTCATCATGTTTACAAGCTTGGGATTAATGATGTGGGTGGGATCAAGAGTGAGACTTGTCTAAATCACCACCAAAGAAAGTGGCACTTACGAGCCTCCTGCATGGTCTCCTGCCCCTGGCCCAGGACCTCTTTTCCTCCCCTCTGGAGCTCTCAGTCCCTGTCCCAGTGATGCCCCAACAGGACAATCCTGGACCAATCCTGGACCAATCCTTGGCTCATCTCCATCCCCATGGAGATGTCAAATTCCCCCAGCTGGCTCGGAACTGCTCTGTGTCCTGGCTGGGAGCAGGCAGAGCAGGGACTCCCAGCCAGGGTTCTTCCCACTGGCTTTGGCTTTTGGCAGTGGGATTGGCCATGGAGGCCTGTCCTGACATCCTATGAGGAGGTCCCTTCTCCCCAGGTACGTGGCTCATGAGAGACACCAGCCCTCGCAGTGCCCTGATACTTGACAAGCTTTAGCTTTTACCCAATGATGTTCTGACTAGAGTGGACTAATATTTAAGTTCTTTATGCATATTCCGTTTAGTAACTAATGGTGCATCATAGAGTTTATGTTATGGTGTAAATAAGTGCTTGCAATGCATACCTTTTTTATGTACAGCATTTTTTGCACTGCTTTCAACATGAAGCTAAATGAATCTGTTTGGATTTCAAGTATGTCATTATGGTTTCTTTGACTGGTCTGTACCTAATGTATGTCAGGCAGAAATCCTCATACCAGGTCTTTCAAGGCTGACACCAAGGAATATCAGAAGAGTTGGTTGGTGTTACTTTGTTTTATCACTTAGACATATGGTGCTGTTCGTGGGTTAGCCATGTTGCATCCTGAATTAGATCAGAATTATAATCATGGACTATCCTGAGTTGGAAGGGACCCACAAGGATCATCAACTCCACCTCCTGGATCTACAACTGACAACCTCAAAAACCACACCGTAAATAAGATGGATTATTGACAATCAGTATTATTGGATTCAACAGAGCTGGTTTTACTGACTTCCTTTTTTTTTTCAGAACAAGGAATCAATTTATTAATTTTAAATACATACTTTAGGATTAATGATTCAGTCACACATGCACACACATGTACATGAAAAAAATATCAATTAATCCTACCATCCATGTCACAGTATAGATAGTATCCTATTGTTATTATACCAGACTTTTCTGATCAAAATTATGTCAGGAGGAAGACTCACCTTTTGGGTTAAATTTCTTATGATCACGTGTTGAAGGAACAGTCCTGCAGCATGACTCAGATGTGAATGCTCTACAAAGACACAGAAGAAACTAATTTTATCTTTAAGATTTAAATTTGCTTAGAGAAATTACCATTACAATATATTTTTTCCCTCTGTTTGCTCTCTCACTGTTTGCCTAAGTGCTTCAAACTTGATTCTCTCCCCGTTCTAGACAACACATCAGCAGGACCCCTGAACCTGAGCATAAACCTCATTTAGGCCAGAGCAGAGAAAGTATGCAGCCTGAATTTGAGATTCTGGGTTGAGTTGGAAATCCTGGATGGAGTAAAAATCATATGAACCTTTCCTTTAAAGGTAATGACTTTCAAACTAAGATTACATTCTTACCTAGGCACTCCTCTGATGGAGTCAGAGGAGTCTACTTTAATTTACTGCAGTGAGATAATTCCTAATCAGTTTAAAAGGAAAAAGCCAAAACAACAAATCTTGCAGAAAATGTTACAATATCAGCATGAGTCCTTTCCTTGATGTAACTGTTCACTTTAATCCCATTTTAATAAAAACTGATACAACTTTCTTATTTATAAAACTATACAGATATGTAACTAGGAAAGATAGCAAAACACCCAACTGTAACTATTAAAGCTGATTAGTCTTTTCATACCAACACCTATTAATTCCAAAGAAAAAATGTTTCGAAATTGATTAGACTGTTTTGAAATTGTTAGTCAGCATGCCTAGAGCCCTGTGGTGTTGTTATGACAGCCACTTTAAAGCTAAGGAAAGATTTATTTGCTATATGCTTGAAAAGGTCACAGAGAAAAGTACTTACACAAGGACAATGCACACAGTTTTATATAAACACAACAAGGTAGTAAGTTCAAATATTTGCCCAAATAGAAAGAACTCTTGCCTGTCATCTTTAAAATGACCTTCCGATTAAAAGAGCATACCAAAGTATTTCTGATTAATTTGAAGAGGCAGTAATTCAGTTTTCACATAGACCAGTGAGACTGGGCATGTTTCACTCAGATTGGTTTGTTAAATATTTTATAGATCGGTTTTCTACTTCTATTGAATTGGAGTGTAATCATCACATAATATTTTCTTTACTGTCAAAGAGCATGTCAAGAAGCTTTTCATATTTGATTATTTATTTCTAGAGTAGATAATTTATTCATCAGCATCACTTCGTTACTGTACCTGTCTTCAAGAACAATTTTGGTTGATATAATCTGACAGAACTATTATGATGAATCAACAATCCTGGCAATTTGAATAGAATGAGCCTTAATGTTGGCTAGTAGAATGTATCTCTTGTCTTTCATAGAACAAAATAAATAAATAAAAAAAACAACCTCATACCACCCCCCACCACCAACTTTTCACTGGTTTGATTGCTGATGGTAATATGCAAAAAGTTGTTTTTTTACAAAAGGCATTTAAACATATTGTGACTGTAGTGGTTCTGGCTGGAATGCAGTTAATTTTCTCCACAACTTTGGATTTGTGAGTAAACCAGTGCTGATAACACACCAGTGTTTCAGCTATGGCTGAACAGAGCTTATGATAAATCTTTTTCTCACTCTACTCTACCCGCTCCTTCAGCAATTAGGTTACGTGTGGGAAATATCATGGGAGAGGAAAGAGCTGAGACAACTAACCTGAACTGACCAAAGGCAGGTTCCATATTGTATGGTGTCCTGCACAATCATAATAATCATCTTCCAGGACAGTTGTTGCTCAGAGTTTGGCTGGGCATTTATCTGTCATCAGAGATGGTGAGTAATTGTTGTTGTATGTTTGTTTGGCTTTTTCTCCTCTCAGTCCTTCTTTTATTGAACCTTTCTTATCTTCAGTCATGAGTGTTCTTGCTTTTGCTCTTGCTATTGTCTTCCCCGGTCCTGATTAAGATGAAGGTGGAAGTGAGGGAGAAGCCATGCTAAGAATGTCAGTCTGAAGGATCTCTCTGAAGAAAATAATGCATATTTTCTGGCAGTTTTACATACACTAAGCATGATTTTTCTGTGCCTCTCCTTGTGTGATTGCAACATTTGTGCAAAACTAATGAAGAGGAATGGTATAGAACCATCAGTCATTTACTGCCTATATTTTTTTAAATTGTACCAACACAGTAATTCCCAAATAAAGAGATATCCCTACATAAATTTTCACACAATCTTTTTCAATATCTATAGCTCACCAATTGCTTTAAGAGGTTTTCATCAACATGAAAGCCGACTTTGCACTTAAGAACTGTTATCTATGAAAACCGCATATTTTTGTGCAGAAGCTGTGGGTGCAGAGGTATCAAACCTATTCTATAATAGTATTTGAATATATTTCTCCACTAAAAGAAATCAAAGTTACTCCTCTGGTTACACTTCTGATAATTTTTATTTCAGTCATATAGGTTATAGACATGATTATGTGAAACTAACATTTTATTCTGTGTAAAATATTTTAAACACTTTGATATTTGAATCACAAATGTTCACATAATCTTTTACAGATTGACTTTTCCTGTGGTGTAGATTTGAGGCTGCTCTCTGCCCATGATCCTGTTGAGTTAGAGAAGAGCCATCTCCAAAGTAGAAGACAGCCTAAATTGTTGTATTGGGATATTTAACACATCCAACCCTCCTACTCCCATCCAGCTCTGTGAAATAATTCAACAGGATGAGTGAAACTTAGATATAGTTGCGTGAGTTCGACTCACAGGGTCTGTTTCAGCTCACTGTTATTACATGAAAGCAACACAGTAGGGCAACAATCTTCTGGCAGAGACTGATGTCTGACTGCTAATCAGAAACTATAGTCAACATCTGCAAAGTGCCTGTATGGACATGTCATGGTAGATCATAACCTTTGAGTGCCTAATGTAAGCTTGTAATTGTATTTGTTTTATATGCCAAGGTACACAGAAAAAATTTTGCTTCCAGCAACGTACATAATTTTTTTCATTTTTAGTTTGTCATGGAATTCATAATTTCTCCCATTGTTCTATAATTCAGTCCTCATACACATGCTTTAAGGTGTACATTACCTTTTCCTACAACCAATAAAAAACAAGAAAAAGGAGAAAAGAAAATAACGTCTGCAAGGGCTACAGTTCAACAGAGCCCTACATCAAGTTTTGTAATTGAAACAGCACAGGTCAGGACTGCATCTGAATGAGATACTTCCTTCAGCTGATCTCTGGTCCTCTTTTTTCTTCAGGCAAGGGTTAAAGATCAAGTGAGTGGTCTCCTTTCCCTGAACACAGCACTCAGGAAAGGTGCTATAGAGGAGATCCATTTCCTGGTTTTCTGTAGGGGAATCACTGTAAATATTATTGAAGCTTACCCAAGCACCCAACTCCTTGTTGAATAACTACTTTGTCTGTTAGGAAAGTCTGAACCTTTATCTGTGGGAAGGCAAACACAATCTTTCTCCTCAGAGAACAAAAGATTTTGATCTCAGTGACCCAGATTATATTGAAAATAACTGATACCCCACACACATCCCCTCTCCCAAATACTCTGACTTAAGGGAAAGATGATGACTGAAATATGGGAGATTTTTGCAGGTTGTTGGGAATCTCTGCTACATGCAGATGGTGTTCATGCAAAACAGTTGTTAATTTGTGTACCATTTTAAAGATGTTTCTCTCAAAATACAAGGGATCTCCCTTGTAAGGGATCCTTATAAGAGTTATTTGGTTTTCCCTGTTTGTTCATATGAAATCCAACAGTCTTTTGTGAATGTCTCATTTTATTTTTGAGAAGCGAACAAATCAATTCCATTTTCACCCTCTGTTGAGAACAGACATATATATATATACATATCTGTTTCATTAAGCTTGAAAACAAAAGTGACTCATCCATTTTCATATTTTGAACAGGGTCTTGGCAGTTGGAAGTATATTACCTGTTTATCTGCTACCTTCTTGCATGAGGAAGACACACCAATACTTGTAGCAATTAGCAAGTCAGGCATTACTAGTACAGGCTGTAGAAGCTTTGCTTTCATAGCAGTAGATAAAACATGATCATCAGATGCCTCAAGCAAAAGAATAATTTTGTTGTGTTCAATAAAATAAATAATGAAATCATGCAAACAACATTTTGATCATTAACAAGTGCAAATGTGACCAGATGTGTTTGGAACAGATTGTGAGTGTCAAAAAATGGCAACAGCAAGTAAGAAAAAGAAAGTATAATTTGAATTATTCACTCACTAACAAGATTTTTCCTATCTAATGCTACAATTCATGAAAATTCAGAGCATCAGGGGTTCTCAGAGTACCTGACAGACTCTGGGGGCAGGTGACTGGGAGCCAAGATCTTCTCTGCTACCTCTAGAGAACCCAGGGAGCAGAAGAGAGATCAGGAAAACCCATGACCTGACAAGGACTACATACCTCACAGTGACTCCTCCTACTTCTCTCCCACAAAACAGGGAATCATATAATTTGTAAAACTGCATAAATCTGTGACTGGAGTGTTTTGACATCCAATTGTCTTTAGCCTTTAAACTGTCATTAGGTCTCAATCTGTGACTATGAGGCTAGATATTGCTCTCATGAAGAAATATGTTTTCCAATAAAACATCTGCTTTAGTTAGATGTAAAAGTTGGCATAATTAAACCACTTGCTTAATAATTTAATGAGATCACTTCATAGTTGTTAAAAAAATGCCTGGCAAACTGTCCCATTAAATACTTCAGTAATGAAAATCTGAAAGTCTTTAGTTTGAAATAAGTGTTTACATTCACACTCACACACAAATCAAATTGTATTACAATTATTCCAGATTGCAGGGAATAAACAATTCTTTAATTTGAGTTAATGAAGCATTTTTTTTTTAATTCAGTTGAATATATATCTAAATTTTCATTTGTTACTATATTTGCCCTAGGGACACAGTAAGACATTTTCATTATTTCTTTGTCTACTTTTGTGCATATGCACATGAGACCTATCATTGGTGACCCGGCAGGGTGGCTGTGGATGGCAGCCAGTCATCTGAAATACGTCTGAAGTCCAGATATGGAGAAGATTTAAACCAGTGTAGCTCTTGAAGCTCTTGAAGGATTAACATTCTGTTATCTGATGGGTGCATTTTCACTGATAGCTAAAGAATCTGTTTCAGATCAGTACACAGCTCACCCAGACATATCATTACCAACCATATCATGGTTAAAAGTGGTAGTTTATAAAACTGCATTATCACCAAGGGCATCTTCCAAATAGATGACCCTTATTGGATGATGATGATGATTATTATTATTATTAATAATAATAACAGTAATAACAACAGCGCAAATAAAAACAAATCCAGGACTCTATTGTGCATTGAGATTTTACATTTTTAAAGTATGTACGTGAATCCTATTGTCTCTCTTCCACCTCTGTACATAGAAAGAACCAACATATAAAATATATTTTTCCTCTTCAAGTTTTTTACTTTTCAGTGATTTCAAGGCCCTTGAAGTTAGCTCTTTGGTTTTAGATGACCAACTAAACATAACTAATTACAAAATTTTTGTTCTCTCTTTAATGCATTACATCAACAGAAATCTCTCTTAAACTATTTTTAATATGAAAAGTAGGGAAGATCTCATTTTATATATGCACACTTAAAAAGGTTAAAAACACTGTGGTATCAGTTAAGGTAATATGCTTATTTGTCATGTAAATTCCTCATTATTTAATTACATACTGATGAAAAAAGCCTTAAAGATTTGAAGTCCCTATTCAAGTCCACTAAATGAAATTTTGTCCATGAACAAAAGTCTCATTAAACCTTGAATATGGTATCATAGAAGTCCATGTGAAAAAAGAATGTGTTCATAAATATTTAAGAATAGCAGATGTCAAGAAATGTGTTCTGAAGGAGAACATGTACCATTTATATTCTGCAATAAACAAATACAGTTATGATTTAATTTTCTTCATTTTGAGTTGAGGAGATATTTAGTCAAGTAAAAATTATCTTAAGAGTCAAAGATGTTCAATGGAAAATATTTAAATTCAGTTTGGACTAATAAAGTGTTTGTCGTGAAATACAGTAATACTTGTAATTAAGATGATTTTTAATAAGATATATATATGTATATATATATA